>ML818456.1:32006-55901 GCA_009831015.1 Picea engelmannii | reverse complement strand
AGGAATAGTTTATTTACCAGGGACTTAGACTGATACAACTTCCCCAACTTTTCCCATAAATCCTTGGCTGTAGCTTCCTCTGACACATTCAGTAATACTGAATTGGAGAGACACAGTCGGATTGTGCTCTTTGCCTTCTGATCTATCTTTTTCCAGTCATCTGCAAAAGTTCCTGTAGGTGCAGTACCTGGATCTACCACGATCCACTGATCTCTATCCACCAAAATATCTTCCATCTTGAGCTTCCACAACTCAAAGCTTTTCCCATTAAACTTCTTGATCTCCATCTTCAAATTGCTTTCCATTTCTTTTCACCTGAAAAACAATACCACAGATCTCCCATTGTAACAAGGCTTATCATAGTCCCGAGCCAAACCCTTGACAACAAAGGCATCCCCCTGAAGCCAATAAATCTCTAATACCAAATGTAAATTCTAACCTTGTACAATGTCTATTGTAAACAGATATTCAAAAAAGAATAGAAAAGATACAATGGCAAATGCAAACATTACATAGAGATTTTTCCCCTGGAAACCCAAACCGGGAAAACGAGCATTTATTGTATTCATACATTGTGTTACATTGTTTAAAATACAATATACATATAGGATCCAGCAGCATCCAAAAACCTAACCCAATGACTTGGATTAGTCCAAAACCCTAATTCCTTAACTGGAAATAGAAAACCATCAGAAAAAACCATGTGTCGAAAAAACCACCTAAATACATGACATGTTTCCCGAGGTAGGTGTCACGTTTCACGAGTGCATCACTGGGTTTTTGAGATACTCATGATGCTTGTATTATCACAATATATTAGAATGGGCTCATCATACTCAACTTGTATATCTATCAAAATTTTTTTCATCCATAACATCTGAGTACAACATCCTGCTTCTGCAATATACTCTGCTTCGGATTTAGATAAATATATTGATGATTGTTTCTTTCTTAGCCAAGATATTAAACACTCACCCAAGTAGAATGCTAATCCACTAGTGCTTCATTGGTCATCAATGCAACCTACCCAATGAGTGATGCAATACTGAAGTCATATCACTCATGCTCCCCCTGTGACCATCGCTCCCCCTGGAGCCATGCCTCTGTTCTCTTTCTCCAAGAATTTACCTTTGCATATGATAAATATCTCCCCCTTTTTCATCAATGGCAAAGGTATATTTCAATCTCGGACTAGTCCCCCTAATTGAACTATCCTTGAGGATAATCCCCCTGACTGAACTCTTCCTGAAATTGATCCCCTAGCCTGAAATATCCTCTTTATGGTGCTTCCTCATGTAAATCTAATACATATAAGATAAGCATTCAAAATCATTCATTTTGGAGTAGAAATTACTTCGAGTCTCTGACGAAAAATACTCAAAGGATTCCCTTGGAAGAAGTTTTGTAAAGATGTTTGTCACTTGTTCTTTTTTGCCCACATATTCAACTTAGATGTTCTTCTTTGCAAACTGTTCCCATAGAAAGTGATACTTTATTGGAATGTGCTTCGTCTTGGAGTGCATCACTGGGTTTTTGAGATACTGATGGCACTTGTATTATCACAATAGATTAGAATGGGCTCATCATACTCAACCTGAATATCTATCAATAAATTTTTTATCCATAGAACCTAAGTACAACATCCTGCTTCTGCAATATACTTTGCTTCGAATGTAGATTAAGATATTGATGATTGTTTCTTGCTTAACCAAGATATTAAACACTCACCCAAGTAGAACGATGCTCCACTAGTGCTTCATCAGTCATCAATGCAACGTGCCCAATCTATATCTGTGTAGGCAATAAGTGATAGATCATTTCCTTTTGGATACCATAATCCAAACTCTTTTGTTCCTTTGAGATATCTGAAAATCCTCTTCACTACTAATACATGTGATTCCTTTGGTGTTGTTTTAAATCATGCATCCTGTCCAGCTACCTACATTACATCTTTTCAGTATGTTGTCACATATAGTAAGATACCAATAATTGACATGTATTGCCTCTGGTCTGTAGACTTTGAATCATCATCTTTTCTCAACTTGCAACTGGTTTGCATAGGAGTGGTAATTGGTTTGCAATATTCCATTTTGAACCTTTTTAGCATTTCTCTAATATACTTAGTTTGAGAAATAAAAATTCCTTGGTTTCTTTGACGTATCTGAAGACCCAAAAATAAGGATAGTTCTCTAAGTAATGACATTTCAAATTTATTATGCATATCCTTTGCAAATTTCTGGCTTAACCTGTCATCAATACTTCCAAAAATAATATCATCAATATAAACTTCGATTAATAAAATACCATCTTGAGTTACCTTGATGTAGAGGTTGTTGTCTGCACTTTCTTTTTTGAACCCTTCCTGCCGTAGATATTTATCCAGTCTAGACTACCATGCTCTAGGAACCAATTGTTCAATGTAGACTTCTTCTTCAAGTTCCCCATTCAGAAAAGATGATTTCACGTCCATATCTGTCCATATTTTTCAAGACTCTGATACACAATTGTCCATAATTTTGACTCATATGTCACTATAGTATCATGAAGTACTACTACAACTGATTAATATATCATATTGTACTTCTTCTAACTGAATGCACGGAATCTGTCTACTCAAATTCTACAAGCCTCTCGAAGGATGGTTCTCTGGTCTGTCTCAGCTACTGCATAGACTCCCCATGTCTATTATTCATATTATCTAGGAGTCTCTAAACCGGATGGCTCAGAACAATCCCTGCTCTGAAGTGTATTCATCATCATCTTCATTAGTAGATTCAACATCTCTCTGATATCTTAGTTCTTTCTTTCTATTTGTGGATTCATCTTTCACTATGGTGCCTGAAAGTGCAATCTCTTAAACTTGTTCCTTATTTACATGTGCTTATTTTCTTTCAATTATTTTCCAAATCTTTATGTATCTGAAATCTTCCCTTTTCTCTGTATAATTTTCTTCATCTCGTTTTATTTCCAATCTTGTGATCTTTGGGACCTGGTCTTTGTTCACCTGTTCTTCATGTTTTGAACAACCATTGTTAGCATACCAACCATGATTCTTCTTCTTAGCTTGTAGAGAGAGTGTGCATACTTCATTACTATACTGATTATGCTTTCTTATCCATGTTCTCTTCCGAGGCTCCTGTCTATGATTGTTTTCGTTCTGTTGTGGTTCTCTAGGAGGGACTGTCATTCTACAATGTTTGGCCATGTGTCCAAATTTATTGCACTTGTAGCATTCCACTTCAGTTCTCAATGATTCAAACCTATTGTAGCTTCTTCTCTGTGTTTCACTAGGCCTTCTTGAATAACCATTTTTTGTATGAATTTCAAAGTTTTTTATGTTCCTGCTATTAGCTCTGCAATTTACATCTTTATCTCCAAAATTATTACATGCATAACATAAACCCAAAAAGATACTTTGATACCTGGAAGTTGAAGATCTTCTGAAAGGAGTTACTCTTATGAATCCTTCTTCTTCCTGAGGCCTATTTGTTTATGTCGGTCGTTGATTATAAAATCTGAATCTTCTCGGTGGAGGAGTGTCCCTATAATATTCATTGTAGATCTTCCTATTCATTTTGATTGTTTCTATATAACTTTTTCAATATGTTTCTTGTTCTGTTGCTTTGGAGCTAGATCCCTTTTCTATCTGATTGTATCCATGTCCGGACCCATCGCACAATACAAGGGTCGAACTACATGGGGTTGAACTTTCCTTCCCCCAAGGAATCCTTATCTTGGTCATAGACCAACACAAAATATCCCTCAAAGAACACCCTGGGATGGATAGACTTATCGTACAGGGGATTGACTCATTTCTTATGTGCTTCATTTGCTAAAGCTGCATATCGACATTTCTCATCGAGATTTTCAAGCTAAACCAAGTGTTCTTTGAGCTGAGGCATGTTTAAAAGGAGATCGACTGTTATTTTGAGTGAAGGAACTACACATTCAATAGGAAAAAATGCTTCCACCCCATGAACAAGTTGCAACGGTGAGAAACCAATAGTAGTTTTGACTAATGTTCTATAAGACCATAAGGCCAGATAAAGCATCAAATGTCAGTTGGTTCGAGCTAAATTCATCGTTCTTCTTAAAATCATTTTCAATGATTTGTTCACGGCTTCAACCTGACCGTTAGTATAGGGATAGTAGGGAAACAAGTGTTCCTTCCCAAACCCCAGATTTGATGCTAATTCCAACATCATGCGGTTTTGAAAGTGACTTGCACGGTAAATGAAAATATCTCTTGGAACTCCAAACCTAGCTATGAATTGATTTAATATGAATAGTGTTGTTGTCTCCCCATCATTAACAAATGTTGGCATAGCCTCAACCCATTTAGTAAAGTGGTCGACGACTTCAATGATGTAACGATGTCCCCAGCCGAACCCATGTGGCATGTCATAAAATATACCCCCCACTTGGTGAAGGGACCAAAAATGATGATGTGAAACATTGGAGCAAGATGTGCATGCATTTTCTTAGTGAAAATTTGGCATGGATGACATTCTTGACTGGTTCAACACAATTTTTAAATATTTTATGCCAAAAGTATCTTGCGTGCAATTTTTTTTGGGTTGTTTCCAACCCAGAGAGATGACCACCACATGCTCTACTATGGCATTCGTTTAAAAAAACATTCGCTTCTTCAAGAGTTAAGAAACACTGAAGGATCAAGTCCACCCCTCATTAATACAAAGTGTTAGCGATAATGAGGCAATTTTTCACCATATGATGGATCCTTCGCCTCTCGTCTCTTGAGCAGTTTGGATCGAAATTTAGATTTTGGAGATATATAAGGATATACCCATACCATGGATCAGATGAAGAGATGAGGAAAATGTGCTCATCTAGAAATGAATATTTCATCTCACTTTCCTCGTTCTCCATTAGGATCTCTAACATCAACTCAACGAAGACCAAATATTTCTTAGACTTTGTGGATGAAAAATACAAATCGAACTCTTGAAGCACAAAAATCCACTTGTTGTACTTCCTGCCAATAATTCTCCTAGTCATAACATATTTAAATGGATTGACCATGGCAATGACAATTGTCTTTCGTAATAGAATGTAATGTCAATGCCACTGGACAACATGAAAAGATGTCAATGCCAGTTTCTCCACATGTGAATAATTGATTTTAGGACCCATGAGAGCGTGACTCAAGTAATAGGTGACATGCTATTGGATATAATCATCTTACTGAACTAGAACCATGCCAATCGAAGACTCGGTTTCCGCCAAATACAATAAGAAGTCTCGATTGTATTTAGGGGGATTCGAAAAAGGAGTTGAAACCAATGATTTCGTTAATACATCCAAGGAACATTGTGTCAATTCGTCCCAATAGAATGGGACCCATTTCCTCAAAAGGGGCATAAATCCCTTTGTTATGTTAGCATAGTTCGAGACAAAACTGTTGAGGAAATTCACCTTTCCTTGTAGGATCTGAAGTTGTTTGATTGTACACAAGGGAGGAAATCGATTTATTGCCTCAACCTTAAATGGGTCAACCATGATCCCTTTTTTCGAAACAATGAATCCCAAAAGATGATCAGAGGTCACACAAAAAATACACTTGTGTGGATTCAATCGAATCCTATAGAAACAACATTGTTAAAAAACTAAGCGGAGATGTAAGAGATGTTGGGCCCTCATGCATGAGTGATCTATGAGATTGTTTAAGTATGCCTCCACTATATGCTTTAAATCATGAAAGGAAAACAACATGGCCCACTGGAATGTTGCACCAACATTTTTAAGACCAAACAACATTTTCCTGTAAGAGAAATTTCCCCAAGGACATATGAAGGTCGTTTTGTGTTGGTCTTCCGGACAAATTTCAATTTGGTTGTAGCTAGAAAAACCATCCATAAACGAGAATATTTCACTCCCTACACAGTTTTCCAAGATATGATCGATGGATGGTATCGGGAAGTTATCTTTAGGACAAGACTTATTCAAGTCCCTAAAATCCATGCAAACACAGATTGTGCCCTACTTCTTATCAATGGGAATAGGGTTAAAGACCCATTCTGTCAGAGGAACTGGGTAGATAAATCTTGCATTAAGTCGTTTTTCCACTTCTTCTTTTGTTTCCGCTACCTTTCTTGGGTTCACAGGTCTCAACTTTTGTCGAACAGGATTTCCATTTTCATAGGTTTGAATTTCGTGTTGAACTATTGGAGGATCAATGTCAGGAATTTCCTCATAAGACCATGCGAACACATCTCAGAACTCCTTAAAGAGTGTCGTATATTGAGCAATCTCGTCCTGTTATCATTTTTCTCCAATAAATATGTTTTCGACAATTTCATAATTCTTAGAAATGTTGATCGGGATCGTCCTTGATATATTATCCATGTTTCCTTCGACATAGACACCATGCCTAGCAGAGAAATTGACTACGCCATAAAAACTTCCAAAAATAGATCACTTGAACTCTCCATTCTCTATTTGACCGAGCTTAGGGAGGAAATTTGATCTATGATGCAAATCTCCCCATGTCCTTTCAACTCCGACCATTGCCTTGATGATTTTTTCATTCGAAGGAAAGATGGTATCCAAAAAATCTTGGGAGCTTGAATAGTTTTGAGCCCAAATAGGATCAGGAAAGAGATCCTCCTTGGTGGTCATTGGAGTTTGATCTAGGTCTATCATGGCATGTTGAATGGCTTGATAAAATTCCTCAACTGTAGACAATGGTTCGGTCATCCTGGCATGAAATCGACCTTCAACCATACTAGACAACGAGGGAAGGGTCCATGGGTCTTGCATATACGAAATTCTAAATGAAGACACCATATTAACTGGAGTGGTGTGAACATATGAAATTGGTGTGGGAGATTCAAAAGATCCCATAAGCGAAGGGTACATCCCACAATTGATGCTCTTAGTGGCTGCCTGAGAGTTTTTAATCCAAGGGAAAACAATCCTAGGATTAACTACCACACCAAAAAGGTTTGAATCCACCTAATCAATGGTCATGATTCTTCCCTCACGGGGAAAACATATAATCCTAAAAACTGTCAAGATGATAACTATCATGGAATATGTCCAACTTCTTCCTAACAAGATATTATAGTCAAGCGGTGCCTCGACTAATTCAACCTCTACACAAACAGACATTCCCCCTAGTGTAAATGGACATGAAGTAACCATACCATGTGGTCAAAATGAGTGTCCATTGAAGGCAGTCAAGAGTGTAGGAGAGGGGGTAAGCTCAAGAGAACTGATAGCTTTCCAATATGGAAAATACATAAAGCACGTGGAAGCACCTTCATCAACAACATTTCTCTTAACTAAGAGATTGTTGAAAACAAACCCAATCTGAAAGGATACGTGATATGGAAGGCGTGGCCTCACATAAGTAGCATCAAACTTCATTACGAGATGACTAGAAGAATCAAAAGCTCCTATGGGAGGAAAAGCTGCAGTGCACTACAAGGGGAAACTTTGGAGAATCTCCAAAGCGGACATTGCACAAGGTGTCTAAGCCAAATCCTCAACAATTGAATAATTGGCAGCGACTCTTACATTGGGGTTATGCGTTGTCCTTTTATAAACACCCTTAGGTATGCACGACGTTGTCTCTTTATTAGTATTCTCTATGTGGAGAGGAGTTTGTTCTTCTAAAGTTTTCTTACCCTTCTCAGTCAACTCTAGATTATCATAATTCTGAGAGCTCGTTGAGAAATATACATCCTTTAGCTTTGAAGTGTTAAGCATGTTTACTACTCCTTTACATTTTTTAGATAGGGGAGCGCTTGAAGTTCCCCCTTGTAGGTTGAAGTTGGAATAACCATATTGCAAATTTTTTCCTTGTGGGAAAGGGTTCTTCAACATAGCAAGTTGTTGTTGTTGATTCAACTTAATAATATGTTGGGCTTCTTCCATTTGTGGGAACTGATGTGTAAGGTGATCTTTGTTACAAATCTTGCAAGGAAACTTCACCTTTCTTTTCATATCCTTGGTCCCCTCAGCATTCTTATCTGAATTTTTATTATTTCCCCCACCACCTTTCTTACCCTTGCCTTTTTTATTTTATCCAAGTTGTTGAGGACCCTTCGAAGTCTTAATTTGCATCGAATGTATGTCGGAAGACTAGGTGGAAGGGGTGGTTGAGACGGAAGTTGGACCGACTGCATGTTGTTGAATAACAAGTTTCTGCATATAGCTAGTGGCCAGGTCTATGACTTTTGTTTGGGCAGAACCCACTATAGCATCGACATGTGGGTTAGAATTTGTCTTTTCCAAGTCAAGAGTATATCATCGTGTGTTTAGCATAATATCATAGAGCATACCTGACTGAGAGTATATGATCTCTAATTGTTGCGCCCGAAAGATTTCATGTTCCTCTGAAAACACTCTCGAAGTTGCAACGTCCTTCGAAATAAAAGGGAGTAGATATTTCAGGAACCATTCAAGGAGGAACTCAGGTGGAACCATAGCCTTAATCAATCTCTTCCTTCTTCTCCATTCTTTAATGTGATCGAAAATGTGTGTGGCATTATCTTGCTCAAAATTAGCCAACAATCATGTCCTAGCATTGTACCAGATAGGGAGTTGGAAAAGGTTTATGAAAACCATGTCTAGGTCCCCAAAAGTCGAGTATTTTACCCTCTAAAGTTCAATATACCATTTGGAAGTGCCTCTAGTAAGAGTATGCTAGAAAAAACACAATCTAATCAAATCTTCATTGAGCGAGTTGGACAAACACCACAAGTGGAAATTCGTAATGTGGTCCTGGGGATCCTCACCACTTTTTGCTTCAAATTTTGGAATGTATAAAGGAAGTTTGGTCAGGATCACGAGCCATCTGGGTCATGACGAATGGGATCATTCATCAACTTGGATAAATCTGTAAAATGTAATGTTTCCAAAAATGGTAACCTAGGCTGCATCATTGACTGATGAGAGGCCTGAATAGAAGGTCCTAGGTTGTAACTGGCACCAGGCTACCAGAAATAGTTTTCTATCAAACTAGAGCTTGGGATGAAACCTTTTTGGCCTTGGTTAAATGGAGGATCACCTCCACCCATCTGATTCCCAAAATAAAAACCTTGGTTTCCCCAAGCAGACCCCCCATGTGGAGGAACAAATCCTGACGTGGGGGTAGACTAACTGGGAAAGGGATTTCCGCCTTGTGAAATCCCTTGATAGGGATTCCACCAGCCTTGGAGAGGGGTACTCCCCAATGATGCCCATAGCGAAGGAAAATGTACTTTCCAGGGGGAGGATTGACCTGGGAAGGGGTTTCCCCTACCGAAAGTCTAGATAAAGTGAAAGGGTTTTTCTCAAACCCAGCATAAAGTGTGAACGGGGTCGACGTAGATGAAATAATATAGGAATGAGGTATGCTACCCATGGAGGTGCCCCAACCCCATACGAGGTAGGGATGTAAGATTGGACAAGTTTTCTTCTGACGAACGGGGCTGAAGGAGGAATGTGTCCTCCGCCCCAAGACAGGACTTGGTAAGGAGATGGAGTGCTCCCCATATCAACATTCGAAAATTGGGACATTGGTTGAGAACTAACCATAGCGTTAAGTGCATCCATCGACGACATTCTGTAATAGAAATAGTTTGTTGTGGATGAAAATGATGTTGTTGCACTCGAGAATCGAGTGGGACTGACAACCAATGAGGCAATGTTGTTGGTTGTTGCAGAGACAGTGAATTGAACCACATTTTTCATTTGAGCCGACATACCAGGGGGAAATATCCCCCTGGTAACTATCGCTGAGGTGGGAGTTGCAGGGGCCCCCGACCCTTACACTAGCGAAGTGTTGTCCATAGTGGCCCAATGGAGAGGGATACTATCAGTGAAGTTTGATAAGGGAGGTGGGAATCCTACGAATGGAAATGGAAAATTCATAAGTAATGGAGGATTAAAGTGTGGAGTGAGCTCTCAACTTCCAAGTCCCTCAACAGTTACCTCCTCTGGTTCTGAAGCATTGAATTTTGGAGGATCAATGTTTACAATCTTGGTCTGACCGATCGGTACAAAAGTGTCAAAATAATCAATTTGACGCCTTTGACAAGGTAGGGGATAATTATTCGTAACCTCTTATTCGGGTGGAAGGCCTTGAATTCTCCTTGATCTTCGGGGCGATAGGTTGGCCACTTTGAGTGATTAGCTCTTAGTGGTAATTGACTCGCCTTCCTAAATTTGAACTACCTTCACCAAACACATCGCTACAAAGCCCTAAAAGACAAGAGAAACATAAACAACTTTTTCAATATTATGAATCAAGTGGATTAAGTCTTGGGGCTGGAATAACAACAAAGTGGGCTTGGGCCCTTTTGGACAAAGGCACGGGTTGATTAGGTCTCGTGGACCAATGCATGAAGGTATGAGAAGTAATTATCCTAGCCTCCACAAATAATCCTTATCAGTAGTACTGAAGTGTGTGATACAAAATTTTCCCCGGGCACTATTACAAACCCCTATAGTCACTGTTACACATCAAAATTACTCACTTTGGTAGTGTCGCAAGTGTCGTCATTACAAAGGTCGCAAGTGTCGTCATTACAAAGGTCGCAAGTGTCGCATTTTTATCACAAGGTCACAAGTGTCGTATGTTGCTCACAAGTGTCGCAAGTGTCATGCTGCCATGATGCCTATGTCATGCCTATAACGACATAAGAAAGACACTTGAAACACCTCAAACATTTTATTTGTAAGAGGAGAAATGAGTCAACAGGCTTGCAAACCTTTTGCCATCTGAAAGCACCTAAAAAACTGAGTTTTTGGAGAGGAGCGCTCCCCCTTACACTATCTCGGAGCACCAACGCTCCCCATTACACTATCAGGAAGCGTTATAACGCTCCCCTGGCCCTTTTGAGGGAGCGTTATAGATTTTGAGAGCGTCAGCGCCCCCTAAAGCCTACTAGGGAGCGCTACAACGCTCTGATGGCCCTTTTGAGGGAGCACTACCTATTCTGGGTAGTTGTTAAGCTGTTGAGATGAATGGGGGAAGCATATTTTCATTCTTAGAAGGCAGTTGAGCTGGAATCCCTGATCAATCCATGATCTTAGGGCAGATCCTCAACTGAAGGAGGAAAATCCTCAACTTCCCCAAGGATATCTCAAGTGGTTGAAGCCTCTCCAAGGCTATATAAGAAAGCTTTCTAATGGTGAAAGAAGGATGCAAAATAGAGAATGTCAAACTTATGATCTCATAAGTGAGGACTGAAAAATGGAGAATTACACCAAACTTATGATCTCATAAGTGGTGTTGGAACATAGCTGAAAGGGGAGGAAGAACTGAACATAAGAAACTTATGATCTTGGAGGAAACTTACAGTCAGCCAAAAGAGAGTGATCAGTGAAGCTGTTGTTATCCAGGTTGTGGATCTTTCAGGCAAGGGTTAGACGGAGAGGACTTGACGAAGCTGTCGAATTCGCATCTACGATTGTAAGTACTGCTGTCATTATTCTCATTAATATGACACGCTTGGCCTGTTTCTTTCTAGTTTGTGTCTAATGTTATATGAACTTGTCATTTATTGATAGATCTGTTTTCAAGCTAATGTCAGTAGAGTAGGAAGTGGTTGTATCTTGCTTTGTCCACAGAACTCAGCGAGGAGCAAAAGACTAGAGCGCAACTCGGAGCGTGTAGGGACAAACTTCGATTAGAAGGTACTTCTATTATCCTTCCTTCTCATGCATTAGTCTAGATAGATTTGAAAGAAAGTTAGTGTCCACGTTAAGCATTTTTATATCTAGGGTTAAGGTCAAGCCTTAGAGGTGATCTACCTGTCCGCAGGAAGATTTTCCTACAACAGAAACTGGCGACTCCGCTGGGGAGATAGCCTCGAATCGAAACCCCTTGTATGGATTTTTCTCCTCATTGACCTTGTTCTGTCCCTTGATTTTTTTAGACCTGGTTCACCCCTCTTCGATTAGTTTCATGAGCTGATTGGCTCCTTACCTTGTCACATTCAGCATATTTGTCAAACTCAGATCTCAATTTTTGAAATTTTTTGACATTTCTGGGACTTTTAGACCCTGGCACCCCTGACCTAGTGTTATCAGAGCGCCAACGCTTCTAGTAGCCTTACACAGAGCGCTATAACGCTCTTTTCCCTTGGAAACAGAGAGCCAGCCTTGTTTAGGGTTTGCCTCTGTGTCTCTTCTGTTGGGTGACCTGGTGAGTCAATTTTTCTTCCTTTTTAATCTTGACATCAGTCTTTTTGAAGAACAAACACCTTGTTGATTGGATCTTGTAGCCTTCTTCACCTATTTTCATTGAGTTTTCCTGTTGAGTGAAGCTTGAAACCTATGAATTTCTTTTCCTTTCTCTTCAGTTGAGTAAAACCTTGGTGAAGGTCATCAAAGGCCTACATGCCTCTTTATCTTGATTTCAGTCGAAATCATTGTTCTTCAGCTCTTGTTTTTGGGTGTGAAGTTTTTTTTTTTTATTGTTTCTTTTCTTTCGTTTTTCATTTTGATTACCGCAAAGGGTGTATTGTTTGTGTGATCTTTGCTTATGCTAGTTTGGTTCTCATTCATACCAAGAAGATAATTAGAAAAGATAAGCATTGTGTTGTATTGATCGTCATCCATACGCAAACAATAAAAGATATATTCATGATTGATTGAGCATATTAGAAGGCATTCAAAAGTTTGCATTACATCAGGATTTGATTGAAAAAAATAATTATTTAAGAGCATTCCGTAGTTGTGCTTGTTAGTGAAAGAAATTTCTCTCTCCCTTAGCTAGATGTTCATCGAAAGGAAATGAATGTTTATCATATTCAATGCATTCTTTGGGTCTGAGTCGTAATTCCATTCGTTTCACTTCCATGCACCCCTTTGCGTAAAGAACAGCCACAAAAATCAACGCTAATTAAAATTCATCTAGAACTTTTTCTTTGCTAGAATCCTCCACCAACAGTAGAATAGGTGTAGTACTTTGGATTAGGCTATGAGCATAACTCTCCAAAGTTGTCAAAACAAACATTAGCATCCTGAGTTAGGGAGAGTAAATCCAGTTATCATATAAGTCTTCCTGGGACCCCCCTCTCACACAGGGGTTACGCATGAGGTTTCATTCGGGAGAGCTACGGGGACTAACCCTCCGTGGTTTAACTAATTGTGGTGGTAAGATCGTATTATGGGGATCACTTTGAGGTAAATCCACAATTACTGCGTGGAAGCTTCTTAGTTGGTTTCGAGCTTGATACCCTACCCTTACGTTCAGATCGAACTGTCGACTGATCCCGCCCAGGGGATGACTGTGAATTGGTAACCTTAGTGGCCATAATATTTAGGTTCTTACACAAGGTGACGGTGACGGGAAGTCTCACTGTACCTGGAGCAGACATTGGTCAAACTCACTCGGGCTCCTTGGAAGGTAAATACACAATTACTGCGTGGAAGCCTTGGAGGGTAAATCCACAATTACTACGTGGAAGATTTCACCAGGGTGTAAGTCCGTTAAGCAGGTCGCCATTGTAACTGTTCCACCCTAGCCCCACCCCTTCTGGACTTGATCATGCGACGTTGGATTTCATCGCCAACTAGTACGGTCATCAAAAGAAGGTCTTTTTTTCTTGGTTTTGATTCTTAGATTCTATTAGCGTATGCTATTTCTTTTACTTAGTGGAACTTAGGTCGAGTCAGTGTTAATGGCATCAAATCCTGGGAGTACCAATGGAGGAACCCCTTCTCCTGGGGAACCTTATACCTTTCCTTCATTTGGAAACTTTGGTCCTCCATATGTTGCCACGCCGAGTCTTCCAGGACTCACTATTGGATTACTAGTTTGGTTGTTCCCCACTCCGATGATCCCAAATCCTCCCAATGTTTCAGTTGCACCTAATACTTTGGATGTCCATACACCACCCACACATCAACCTCACGTCAAATTTTTGCCTTCTTCGCCCATCAAGTCTCCTTCCATTTCTCCTTCTTCGCCTAGTGAAAGCTCTAAAGCAAGTAGCTAGGTTGATCAGAAGAAGAAGAAACGGAAGGAGAAGAAGAAGAAGAGCCCGAAAAGGACCAAGACCCCAACAACATCAGATGTTGGCTCTAAGAAACCAGTTATTGTTAATAGTACTGGGAGTGTTGATGAGATCAACAAGATTAAAAGAAACAATCCAAAACCCAAATTCCCTTTCATCCTTTGTAAGGGTGATCACTTTATGAGGGATTGTCCCGGTCTTACCCAGGTCTTAGAAATGTGGTCTTCCACGTCATCGGCCTCTGTCAGTCATGTCGATGATACCCCGTCAACTAGTGATGTTCAGGTTGGTAAGAAGAAGAAAACTGTCAAGTTCCCTTGCATGTTATGTAAAGGTGATCATTACTCTCACCTTTTTCCTCGCATGGACGAGGCTTCTTCTCTTTTGGAAAAACTTCAACTTCCAAAAGTTTATCGTAAGCTTTCCTCCGACCCATCATTGGTTGATGGACCGGTCAGTCCGGTTGATCAGGTGGTCAATCTATTTTCCTCCTCGATTGAACCACAAACCCAAGTAGTTGATCCAATTTCGTCATCAATCAGCCCCGCTCTTCATCAAAAGAGTGACACCAAAGCGGTCGATTCGTTTCCACCTGTCGACCCCATTCTTCCCTTGGAGAATGAAACTAAAGTGGTCGATTCAGGTCTACCATCGGTCGATCCCACTCCTCCTTTGATGAGTGCCAAAGTGACTGATCTAGTCCCTTCCTCGATCAGTCCCACCCTTCATATGAAGAGTGCCAAAGTGACTGATCCAGTCCCTTCCTCGGTCAGTCCCACTCTTCCTCTGAAGAGTGCCCAAGTGGTCTATCCAAGTCCACCATTGGTCGATCTGATCCAATCATCGGTCGATCCTACTCTCTCTCTATAGAGTAAACCCGATACTGCCCATGTTTTTCTCGTTAATACAGACTCTGCCATGCCTAGGGGAATTCCTCCTCCTCCTATGGAACCCCCTCCAAGTAATGAAGCCATCCTTTTTGATTGGGGTGTGCTAACTGGACCTCGTCTTCCCTCTCACGTTCCTTTCTAGATTACAGTTCAGGTTCGTGGTCGGGATGTTCCTCAAACGTTGATAGATGAAGGTGCGTATTTTAGTATTTTGTCTTTTGTTGCTTGGTATGCTTTGGGTTGTCCGCAGCTTGCACCGGTTACACAGAATCTGTTAGCTTTTAACAGGGGAACTAGTCAACCGTTAGGGATCCTTCCTCAGTTTCCTATAACTTTGGGAGGGAAAACTGTCTTTATCGATGTCCTAGTAGTCCGAGACCCCTTGGATTTCTCTTTACTCCTTGGGTGGGATTATGTCTATGCTATGAAAGATATTGTATCCACCCTTTTTCGTGTGATATCTTTCTCTCACGATGGAAGAGTTGTGACTATTGATCAAATTTCATTCATTGGCCCTGACTGGGTTACCTCCCTAAGTGGTTCTTATATGCAGACAGTATCACCCCCACCGCATGTCAATTATGTGGCGTTGTCTCCCATGATTTCAACTTCCAATGATTTAGATCCAGTAGTTGACATGGTGATCTCTTCGATAGGGTTATTGGAGCCTGATCTCCTTACTCCTATCGTGACCCTCGACATGTGTTCCTCCTCGAGTAATTATCTTCCATCCAGTGAAGATCTCCTGGAGGCCATGACCGAATTTTCTCCCTTGACATGGTATCCTTCCAGAGCATTATCCTCTTGGAATCCATGATCAAGAAGTAGTCATGAGCATAGTTTCCTTTCTTTGTGGCAAGCTCGTTAAAAAATGAAACAGAGGCCACTAGCTTTCATGCTGGGGGCATCATGAGCATAGTTTCCTTTCTCTGTGGCAAGCTCGTTAAAAAATGAAACAGAGGCCACTAGCTTCATGCTGGGGGAATCACGAGCATAGTTTCTCTTCTTTGTGGCAAGCTCGTTAAAAAATGAAACAACAATCTGGGGATCGAACCTGGAACCTTGAGCATAGTTCTTTTCCTGTGTCAAGCTCATTAAAAAATGAAACAATCACCTCTCCCTTCAAGTTGAGTCTTTCGCCAGATCTCGTAGATGTCAAGTCGAGTCTTCCATTAGGTCTCATTTTAGAACCTTCATTTCATCCACCTGTATCCTTTTTCTCCATCTAGCATAGAAATTGGTGACAACCTCAAAGTTGGTGAATGAATTGAAGCTTGGGGGGCATGTCTCCAACCTTTGATGATAATTCTGGAGTCAAGTCACCAGCTTTCAAGCTGGGGGCATACCGAGCTTAGTCTTTGTTCTTTCTCATGCTCGTAAATACATGAGAATGCAACCGGGTAAACTTTTATCTCTTTTTCGGACCCATACGGATACGAACATACAAAAAAGGAACCCCCCCGGAGTCTCCTTTAAACCCTTTTCAGACTCTCTAAATATGAAAAGATTGTCGAGTGACCTTGCTTCCTTTCACGCTCGTTAAAAGGTTAGAAAGGGCGTCTTTTGAGCAATAGTTTAACCCTTTTTCGGTCTCGATGGACTATTGTACGAAAAAGGAACTGAGAGAGTTCCCTTTTAAGTGTTTTTCCAAACTCTATAATCCCGAAAAACCTTCGATTTTTCTGTCTTTGGATTCGTTAAAGAACACATCGACAGACCCATATGGGACTGAACCCTTACTTCTTCCAGTTCATTAAACAAAGGAAGAGCAACTTACCAAAGGTAAGTTATATCAAGCATGTGTTATCCTCGTCGAGCTCATTAAATTAAAAAGGGGTACTCATCTATCTGGATGGGGGAAAAATTGAAAGGAACAAGCCAAGTAGTCTCTTGAGAACACCATCTAGTACTTCTTAGAGTCACCCTTGAACACGACACTTTGTCATTTGGCCATATCATAATCCACTGAACCTCTGCACTGAGCCAATATTTGAGTTTCCTTTCACTCCTTTGGTTCACCCGACGCAAGTCGCAGTATCCATTGCATAATTTTGGTCCATGTCATGTTTTGCTATTGTGCCCTAGTGTTCAAGGGAAGTATCCACCTCGAGAGTCATCCATCCCAATATCTTGCCTCAAAACCTGTGTTAGTCCATGTCCATTTGATCTACCAACTACATATCTATGTCTGTTTCATGTCGTTGATGGGGGATACATCAAGGCCCTCCTTCGATGAGTCTATTCTCGTCGACTTCAACACATTATCCGGGAACTAGACTTAGAAACTAATTAGTACTTTGGGACCTGCATGCCTCAATGGTAGGCCTTCTCACGTTCGACAATGGGTTTACATCATTGATCTCTGATCGAATGATTCCATGGGTGTTCGACCTCAGCTCATCTATTCACATTCGCTGGAATGTACTAGGGTACCTTGGGAATCATCGACATTAATGGTTATGTCCCTCGTACTTGTTAACGGTTTACCTCATTGACCGGTAATCAAGTCGTTTCTGCCATGTTCAACGTCAAGACATCCATTCACATGGTCAGATTCGTACCATATTGGGATTGGTATGAAGACCCTGGGTTGAGTAATCACTTTGATATATGATTTTCCCAGGTTGCGAAGGAATCTTATTGGACAAAGAGCACATATACTGTTACATAGATCCACTTTGTATTGGTTGTGGCTATGTCTTGTCATCTCGTAGATCCACTGTGTATTCTTTGTGGCTATGATCAGTTCATGTCATTAGATTATAGATCCACATTGTATATTCAATGGCTATACCTTTTTATCAATACAATTATGGATCCGCAGTGTATTTTATGGCAGCCATATCCTGCTAAGTCTTGATCACCCAAGCATAGGTATGCCTACCTTGGGTTTTGAAATATGTCATGATATTTGTTGGATGTTTGTGTGCAGCTTCTGTCAGGTCCTCCGAGTCTATACCCTTTCTTGAGAATCTACAAAGTATTTCAGTTATCAGTTCCTATCTTCTAACTTCATACTTTGGGGGGCAATCTGCTACACATCAAAATTACTCACTTTGGTAGTGTCGCAAGTGTCGTCATTACAAAGGTCGCAAGTGTCGCATTTTACTCACAAGGTCACAAGTGTCGTATGTTGCTCACAAGTGTCGCAAGTGTCATGTTGCCATGATGCCTATGTCATGCCTATAACGACATAAGAAAGACACTTGAAACACCTCAAACATTTGATTTGGAAGAGGAGAAATGAGTCAACAGGCTTGCAAACCTTTTGCCATCTGAAAGCACCTCAAAAACTGAGTTTTTGGAGAGGAGCGCTCCCCCTTACACTATCTCGGAGCGCCGAAGCTCCCCCTTACACTGTCAGGAAGCGTTATAACACTCCCTTGGCCCTTTTGAGGGAGAACTATAGATTTTGAGAGCGTCGGTGCCCCCTAAAGCCTACTAGGGAGTGCTACAACGCTCTGATGGCCCTTTTGAGGGAGCACTACCTATTCTGGGTAGTTGTTAAGCTGTTGAGATGAATGGGGGAAGTATCTTTTCATTCTTAGAAGGAAGTTGAGCTCGAATCCCTGATCAATCCATGATCTTAGGGCAGATCCTCAACTGAAGGAGGAAAATCCTCAACTTCCCCAAGGATATCTCAAGTGGTTGAAGCCTCTCCAAGGCTATATAAGCAAGCTTTCTAATGGTGAAAGAAGGATGCAAAATAGAGAATGTCAAACTTATGATCTCATAAGTGAGGAATGAAAAATGGAGAATTACACCAAACTTATGATCTCATAAGTGGTGTTGGAACATAGCTGAAAGGGGAGGAAGAACTGAACATAAGAAACTTATGATCTTGGAGGAAACTTACAGTCAGCCAAAAGAGAGTGATCAGTGAAGCTGCTGTTATCCAGGTTGTGGATCTTTCAGGCAAGGGTTAGACGAAGAGGACTTGATGAAGCTGTCGCATTCGCATCTACAATTGTAAGTACTGCTGTCGTTATTCTCATTAATATGACACACTTGGCCTGTTTCTTTCTAGTTTGTGTCTAATGTTACATGAACTTGTCATTTATTGATAGATCTATTTTCAAGCTAATGTCAGTAGAGTAGGAAGTGTTCGTATCTTGCTTTGTCCACAGAAATCAGCGAGGAGCAAAAGACTAGAGTGCAACTCGAAGCGTGCAGGGACAAACGTCGATTAGAAGGTACTTCTATTATCCTTCCTTCTCATGCATTAGTCTAGATAGATTTGAAAGGAAGTCAGTGTCCACGTTAAGCATTTTTCTATCTAGGGTTAAGGTCAAGCCTTAGAGGTGATCTACCTGTCCGCAGGAAGATTTTCCTACAACAGTCACCTTTTGATATACCTAGGAGAAGTAACTAAGGTTATGTTGGGCCCCAACAACTCCCCCTAATTTTTTACAAAATTTAAAGGGCCCCCATTAGAATCTTGACAATTACAATGAGCTACAGAATCAACCTTTTTGAATAGTTCTAGACATTGGCTTGATTTGAGATGAACTTAATATATTCACCATAGTATGAGACATTCATTACAAGAGTATATGTTAAAATTTAGAAACGAGCATAGAAATCTCAATTTAAACAAAAATGTTAATTTTTATCAACTGTTTACTTTTGTTTAAATTATGATTATGTGTTCATCTTTTGCTCATTAGAAAGTTTGACTATTTTGAATAATGGGTTCAACACTTCATCAAATAATATCTTGGTTGGTTTCTCATTTTCACAAAATCATTTGGTGGGTTTAATTAATTAATGTTTTTTGTCATTTTGCATCTCATTTCAAAATAAAAATAAAAATAAAAATAAAGAATTATCTATCATTTGTTTGATTTTGTGGAAACCCGAAATTACTATTTTTCTCCTCTCCATCAACTTGCAGCTTCTAGAATTTTAAGATCATATTTGAAAGGAAAATATAAACAATATTTGTTTACAACTTATAATTAACTTTTAGTTTAAATTCATTTTAATTTTATTGTTCTAGATTTTGTTTTATTCACAATTTTTATATTTAGGTTATTAAATTGGTTTAATTTTGTTTCACAGGTTTCTATTATTATATATTTGGTATGGATATGATCATGTCTTGATTTTATTATCTAAATACGTTCAAGATAATTGATCCAAAAATAACATTGGATTGTTGAAAATAATTTATGAGCAACAACAGATAAGATTTGGAAATGCGTTCAAGAATAGGCAGACAATTTTTTGGAACTGATTGCAGCCAAACCGTGAGGACTCTGAAGAAATGGTTGAAAAATCATTTGCAGAATGGACTCCTTTAGCTTACCCGCGAGATTTTTCCCAAACAAACGCATGATTTGAGAGATATTTTCTTTTCTTTACGAGGAAAATTTCAGGTGGCGGAAATTATTAGTGACGCTCAGACTGTTCATTCATTGCATAAATATATGAGAAAGTTCAAAGCCAAAGGAGATCCAAGAAATTCAAAGGAGGATTTTTATCCTTTCTTTTTTGTATATTATTTATTTTGTAAACTTTTTCTTTTCAAATGGAGTAATCGATGGTTAGAATTTTGGGAGAATGGACTGGTATTTTCGAAGAAGAATATGAAATTTCAGATTTCTTAATGGCTTTTGTCCTGTGAGTAAAATGGTTTTGTTTTCATTATATTTTTTGAATGTGAATTAACATTTAAGCTTAAATACTTTGTTTATTTAAGTTAAAACATTATTATTTACATTCATTTATTTTGCTATTTTAGTTTCAAGATTAAAATTAGATTAATAATTTGTTCTAGATCTATTTAATTTTGCATGAGATTCAGTTCTCTTGTACAACCTTAGTTTACAAGGTTTCTCGTAAATCTTGTACCTGCTTATTTGTATATGTTGTATATAAAAGTGAGAATAGTGAATGTGTATAGTAGATTTTTGTTAATGCATAGTTAGTTATTTTATTTTCATAGTTTAGATTAGATCCTTTTATCGGCTAACAGAGTCGTTAAACCCGTTAGGGGTAGTTATTCCAAACCGCTTCGGATATTTAGACAACCTTGTACCAGACTATTCCCTTCCAGTTGACTGTGTATCATAAACGCCCCTCAACAACTGACGTTAGAAGGAGGGAGGATAAAATTAAATGATTGAATGGTTTAGTTTCAAATTATTTGTTTTAATCATTTAAGTTCTTTGCCGATAGTTATTTTTGATTCATTATCTATCCTTCAATAATGTCATCCACATGATTAAGGGCTAGTTAGTGTTGATTAAGGTTTGTTGTCATTGATGTCAACCCTTGAAGAAAGCCCCGTAGCACAAAGGTTTGGGTAATGGACCCAATATTGTTTGATGTAAATATGACTCATTATTTTTTTGTCATGGTTAATAGGAAGTAAATATGGATGAACTCCAAAGTGGTCCCCTTATGGTGAAATCCCTCACAAGAAGACGCTTTGCGGAGTAAGAGAACCCATGCTTAATTGTGGAATAATGAGATGAAGGACAGTGAATTTGTTAGTGAAAATATCCTAGATTCATAGTTCTTGTCATTCCATTTCCGGTGGTATGTGGAACGTAACATAACTCCTCACGATTAGAGAGTTATGGCCATGAGAAGTTGGAGACCCCAGGTTTGGGTAATGGACCCAAGTTTGTTTGATGGGTAACAGTATGAGTTATGATATATTTTTAGATAATACTATTCTATATGGATATTAAATTTCATGTCATTTCTGTTGGTATGTGGAATGTCACATAACTCCTCACGGTTAGAGAGTTATGGCCTTACGAAGTTGGAGGACCCTCATATGTCATCTAGAAGCCCCAAAAGGTCAAAGTAGTCAAAGTGGTTTAAGAGATTTTTAAAGGATAAATAATAAAGTGTAGTGGTGAGTGTATTATAATTCAAATTGAATACAAAATAAACTATTTCAATAATAATTTTAATGGAGAAATTAGAAGTGGGTTAACCTTAAAATAAGGAAAGTCGGCCAAGTGACCTAGAGGATTTTTTAAGGAAGCTACTTGGAGAGTATAAATAAGAGGCAAGGCTCTCTCATTTAAAACACACTTGAACATATTGAATATCTATAGGTGTATGAGGTAACCAAGTATATCTAAACCAGAATTCTGAGTGAAGGTGAAGAAAAGAAGGCCGAAATGCAAGGAAGGATAAATTCTTTCGATGGTGCTTTCTAAGGTATGTTATTTACAGGTCATCTCACCATTTTCACTATAATTGTTTTTATATAATGATTCAGACCGTGAAATTTCTATGCCAATGAGAAAAAATATCCAAGTATCTGTGGTAAAAAATTCATCTTGTGGGTCATTTTATTTTGGGAGTTACACTCTGTGGAAAACAGGGTTTGTGGCTAGTACTTAAACTAGTCAAAAACAGGTGTTTCGGGTAAAAACATCATAACTTCTTCATAACAGATCCAAATTTAGTGAGACAAAATGTGTTGGTTAGGGTACAATATTTAGTATTTTGTGTAATATTTTCAGATCAATTTAGAAAATATTCCGTGCGGGGCACTCTCTACAAGGTCGTTCTCTAGAATAAGCCAGAATTCAACAAGGTATGCCATTGTTTCTATAACTCCTTTTCTGAGAGGTTCCAAGTAATGAAACTTGGAGGAATTGTACAAAACACACTGAAGAACATTGTGTGTCAGTTTCATATATTTATACATTACAGGTACAAAGTTATGATTACTTCAAGTTAGGGTTGTTGACTAATCCAAAACTAGGCATGTGAGACTAAAGAAAAGTTTGATGAAAATGATAATCTCTTGTTGTTAAAGTTAAGGAAGGTTTGTAGGAATGTGATCATATACGCCAGGTCTATTATAGAGATACAAATCATATTTGGATGATGAAATTGATGAGGGATTTTGGTTGAGACAAGTAGTTGATGAGTTGGCACATACATGAGGTGTATAGTTGATGATGTTGGTTGATGAGTAGTTGAAACATGATTGGTACATACTTGTTACATGGTTGGATGCACTTGTTTATGGTATAGGTTGATTACAGGTTGTTTGGTACAGGTTGGTGCATGGTTGATGCACTTGTTTATGGTACAGGTTGATGCATGGTTGATACATGGTTCATATTTATTGGTACATATTTACAACAGTATATCTCACAATGATAGTGTGATAGTGGTTCCATAATTCTAGTTCTACTTCAGGGTGGTAGGATGGGGCAAGGATAGGTGGTTGTAGCCACCTTTCGATTGTAGTCGGAGAACATAGGGGGTTGGAGCTTCCCTCATGTTGTAGCCTAAGAAACTAGGGGGTTGGAGCCTCCTTCTAGTTGCAGCTGGAAAACAAAGGAAGTTGGTGCTTCCAATGAATGTAATTCTTCAAGACATATAAGAAAAAACATTCCGTGGTTTTCTCCCGATTTGGGTTTCCACGTAAAACACTGGTGTACTGTGTATGTATGTGATTGTTTATTTCTTACTACTCATTATTGGATAATAATTCTACATTGATATAACAATGGAAGAAAAAGGATTATAATTACGATATTACTGATTCACCCCCCATCTCAGTAATCCAACAATTGGTATAAGAGAAGGTTCCTTTAGAAATCAGTTTAACCATTGAAAGGTAGATCATGGAGAGTACCAACTCATAAAAATGGAATACCACAGTTTGATGGACAAAAGTATGATTTTTGGAGCATAAGGATGAAGACATATATATAGGCACAAGGATTTCAAGTTTGGCAATCAATTGTAGATGGATACACAATGCCAACAGTTCTACCAACAAATGACAAAGCAGTGAAACTTGGTGAGAATAATTCCAAAGCCAAAAACGCACTTTTGAATGGTCTCAGTGATACGGTATTCACCAAAGTTGCACATTATAAATATTCTAAAGAGATTTGGGACAAGCTTCAAAATATTTATGAAGGAGATTCAAAAGTCAAAGAAGCAAAGCTTCAAACTTACAGAGGTCAGTTCGAACAACTAAAAATGAAGGAAGATGAAGATATCACAACCTACTTCTTATGAGTCGATGAAACAATGAATGCAAT
>ML818455.1:135298-149005 GCA_009831015.1 Picea engelmannii | reverse complement strand
CGACGATACCCTCGTCTCCCAACCACAGGCCGAAGCCTCCCTCCGAGCACCTTAACCTTGACCTGAGAATTCCTCCGGAAGCAAACCCTAGGCTAGATAGCCAAACAAAGAGCAGTGCATCTCTCCCCAAGGATAGCGCATCAAAAAAAGCTGATCAGATAGTCCAAACCCTAGCCAAGAGATATCCAAGCCAAATACCGAAACTTGTTGCTGCTGCAGATGCACCTGCAACCCTCCTCCAAACCTGCGCACCAGCTGCAACTGCAATGTGCACCAACTAGGAAAACTGCAGTCCTGAGATGTGACAAATGAGAAACTGGCGGCCTATATTTATAGTAATCCTGCCAGTTCACTAGGGCCGACTTCTCCTTCTGGGTAGGTGTCTGTTCAGTATATTATTATTAATTTTGGCTGACTTCTTCTCTTGGAGGCTAATAGCCTAATATAAATTATATTCTTGAGCAAACAAGGCTTCTAGGGTTATTAGCCAAAACATTAGGGTTTCTCTTGCTTCCCGGAGTCTTCTATTCTCGTCAGGTTCACATGTAGAGGTAAATACCTCCCGCAGCTACCATAATATTAACATGGGGAACACTGCATTATGGTATCATAGAATCTAGTTCAAACATTGAGCTTGTATGGTTCGGAACCAGTGCAAATGTGGGGAAAAACAATGAAAAATCAAAGTGAAATACCCAAATTTGTGAGAAATTCAAGTCATATTTTCCTCAGCCATCGAAGAGAGGTTATTAATGGAATCAATCTGCAAAGTTGCACAGATAAATTTGACCTGGAAGGTTGAAATATGTGTTTTAATGGAGGTAGAAGGAGATGGGAGAGTTCAGTGAATCGACGACTAATATCGTGTTTGATCTCAAGATCAACGACCCATATTCATTTTAATAAATTTTAAAAATTAAAAAGTTTTTAGAGTTTTTCAAAATGAACAAATCAACGACCAAAATATGTTTTCGGTGTTTGCAAAGGAAGAGAATTGAGGGTCCAGAATCATTTTCTCCCATTGGGAAGTTGGAGCCGATTAACGGTCAGTATTTTCTTTCAAAGCTTAGAAAATAGAACAAACCAACGATCGAGACTCGTCGACAGAGTTGGGAAAAGTTTGATGGAGCAATGGTCGATATATCCACAAGAATAGAGTGTATGAAAGTTATAGAGTTCGGTACACTATTTCCATTTATTTTAAATAAAAGAACTCGGAGAGATATCTCCAGCGAGCTACTCTGGGCACAAAACAGAGCTTGTATAAGAAAGTTACAGCTGAAACAGTTAAGGTAAAATTTCGACACCAAATTACTTCTAGAAGGCATAACTCCTTGCTCATAAGTCTGTTTCGGGCTCAACAACAATCTATGGAAATCTTATGAGCCATAGAAGATAACTATGAAACCAAATTTGGAATCTGGGTATGTAAAAATGTCCAGGAATAGAAATAAGACATTTGTAGCATATAGAGATAGAAATGGGAAAAACTATCTAAACTTCTTCAGACCTTAAATTTCAACTCGAAGCTCAAATTCAATCAAACAAATAGTCATTGAAAAGGTTTTGAGGATAATACATATATCCATCCAAAATTTTGAATGGGGTACTAAAATTTTATCATAAAGTAATAAAGTAATTATGCAACAGTGAGTGGAAATTGCAGCATATGAATGTTGTAACGTTTCGCTCAGAATTCAGATAAAAATGTGTCTAAGGAATCATATTTTTGAACAAGTGCATTGTGTTCTTCATAAATTGATATGAAGAATAACATGTGTTCTAATTAATGAAATGTTTTATAGTACGCATGTTCTAACAATAATTATTACATGCATGTTTCTTGCAGAATTAGAGGTACATGAAAACAACTTTGGTTCTTATATGATGACTAAAGTTATGAAATATGCCCAGTGGTCTTACAATCATGAGGAGGAGATCAAAGATCTGCATGTCAATATGGGAAATGTTGAGACAAAGTCAAACGGAATAAGATAAATACATGAGCATGTAACTATGAGAATCTTGCATAGGGAAGTGCAGAGCTATAGCACAAATAATGAAATGATTATGAAGACTGAGGAAGAGATACTTCAAATTCTGAATATGTTGCATAAGCAAGTTAACAAAGACTCTGGCACAAAGCAAACAACTAGTGCTAGACAATTGACACCATCTAGATCCCAATAAAAATGGATAATCATGGGAATGACAGGAAGTGAAGAAGTATGAGCAGGCGCCATCATTCTCAAAGAAAATCCACCAGAAGAACTCATGCAATTTCAAGGCCAGGGAATAGTCTAAGTGTGTCTTCTATTAGGAGGAAAATAAAAGTGCTTGAGGGAGACATCTTGTAAGGTGAACTCAAGAAAATCAAGCCACCAAATTTCAATGGTGAGCACAGGAAAGGAGAAGAGGTTGAGACATAGTTGTTAGAAATGAAGAAATATTTCCATCTACATGATTACCCCTCAAGGGTAGAAACTAGAATTTCCACCTACCACTTGCAAGGAAAGACAACCATGTGGTGGGATCAACTTAAGCAAGCCAAGAACCTTAATGAGAAAAGGATCTCGCGGAGGCAATTCAAAGGATATTTCCAAGAGAAATATTTATCTGGGCATTATTACGAGAGGAAGATGAAGGAGTCCTTTGAACTCAAAATTAGAAGCATGGAAATGGATGAATATAAGAAGAGATTTTTTGAGTTGTTCAAATATGTTGACTTCATAAAGGATGAGGAGGTCAAAATCCAAAGGTTTTTGAGTGGGTTACCCTCTTTCTACAGTGGAAAGATACAATATTATAACCCCAATACCTTGAAGGAAGCCATAAGGAGAGCAAAGCAAAGGAAGACCAGTTTTCCAAAAAGCTTGGAATGACAACATGAAGGGTAAAAAGGATCAAAGGCAGAAAGGTTTTAAGCCACGATTTTTCAAGAACAACTCCCAAGAAAATCAACAAGGCTAGTCAACCCAAAATGACCACAAGATTGTATATTCATTTGGGAAAAGGCCAAGGAAACAACTTGTACAATGTTGGGGATGTGAGAAAAATCACTTATATAGGGACTTCCCTCACAAAGGAGAAAGAATGAGGATTGTCCACAACATTTAGGAAGATGAAACAATTGAATACATGGGAGGAAACATGACAAGGATTTATACAGCCTTGGAAAACAAGCAAAAAGAATGTCAATCCCACATTATTAAAGTGTAAGGTAAGATTAATAACCAACCCATAACAATTTTAATTAATTATGGAGCTACACATAGTTACATAAACTCTAACATTGTTGAAATATTTGATTTGCAAAGGTGTAAGCATAAGAAAACTTGATTAATTCATTTAAACATAGGAGCTAAGAGGAAAATCAATGAGCTAGTTAAATATTTTCCAATAGAAATGAATGGACTCAACAAAAAGGTAGATGTGAACATCATACCATTGGGTTGATACGATTGTCTAATTGGCATGGATTGATTAGAAAAATTCCATGATGTCCTAAATTGTTACAACAAGACAATCACAAGTCTTGATAAAGAAGGGAAACAAGGAAAGGTTCAAAGCATTCTTGTAACATCCCCATTTTCAAACCCCAAACTAGCGATGAATAGTGTAATTGTGATGTATGGTCTAGAGCCAAAGTGATGTAATATGTAAATAATGTAAATTGAATATAATGAATAAAATGTATCACCAAGTGCAGATGGACACAGACGAAGATTGTGGGCTAAGTATCCACAAGAGAGAGAGAACGGGTCCAATGAAGGGAAGAGTTTACCCATTTCTTGTTTCCTTCTAAATTATCCTTACCAAGATCCTTACCATTAGTTGTTGAGTGTTCTAGAGCCCAATCATTGAATTCATGTAAAAGGGTGGGTGTGAGAGTCACATCCCATAGTTATTGGCAGCATGAGGATTGAATACAATCATCTTGGGGAAGAGTGCAAGTCAAGCAAGTAAGAGAAAGGGAGGAAAAATATATGGGTAGGAGACCAAAATTATGCAATCACGTTTTTGCATAGTGAATAATTTTTACCTGGAGTTTTATGGCCAACAATGGATATTTGAGTGTTGAAAATTGTAGGCAGTTGTTGTGGGCATGTTTGGTTGTTATTTGGAGTTGTAATCTTGTGGAGAAATATGTTGCATTCTTCAGAGTAACTAGCTACTCGAAATTCATCGAGGAAGCTTGTGTTTTGGCTGTTGGGAAATTTTTTGTTGCAACTATAGAATTCTTGAAGTCTCGGCAAGTAATTTTTCCCGTCCAATTTATGTCGAAATCCCTGAAGAAAATTGGAAATACTTGAGTTATTGTGAGCAGTGAAGGGGGATTCCATCCCTTAGGTTGTGTAGGTTGAGGGGAAGAGAGATGGTGGACTGGAATTAGTTGTGAGTTTGACTGTGAGAGGAGGACATTAGTGTAGAAAATCAACAACAAAAGAACTCTAACTCACTTAATAATTTTTTCAAACACTTAATAAACAATAATTTATGTCTTAAATGAACTCAGAAATGTATTAACCCACATTAAACTATATTTCATAAGTAGAAACACACATTACTAAGGAACTATGAGCGGAAAATAACAATGAACAACAGTCACAAAACCCATTTGCACACTCAAATTTTTGGCAACCAGCCAGGGAAAACCCCGGAATGGGGAAACCCGCCAAGAGAAATTTATTATTCGGCTTCAAGAAGTACAAAAGCAACAATAGTAATTCATTTGGAAGTAAGAGAAACACAAGTAAAATCACTTGCAGACACCCACAAATAGTCCCCAAATTTTTGCCTTGAAAATAGTGCCACAAGACCGTACGGTTTGTACAACCCAGTTGAGAAAAAAACACCTTGAAACTCGTGTCAGACTTCTGTGGTACATTCATATCTGTATGACTGATCTACAGCAAAGAAAAAACAAAATATGTCTTGATTTTTGTGCCACGAGATACCTTAAAAATTGTGCCCTCATTTTTGTTATACGACATGTACAAATCTGTACAGTATGGCCTCTCTCTCAATTGTTCGTTCCATCAAATTTCTCATAGAAATTTCTCTTGGGATTTGTGCCCAAACTCTCTTGGAATCAATGTCAAATATGTTGCAAACACTTTTCTTCCCTGCTCTCTCAAATTTCTCTTGACTTGTCTTGAACACTACCCTAGGCTTACTCTTATAATCTRAAAATGACTTTTCACCTTCCCCATCCCTAAATCCAATGGCCAATATCTAATCTTGYMTTTACAAKATCAAGGGACATGATTCATTCCCTCCAAAATAAATCACTTAATTTTACTAAAGTTATTTTTCCACTTTAAGACATAAGTGCACTTTTATGACATAAAGTCACTTTAATAAAATAATAGAAGGCCATTTTACAAAAAGTCACTTYAACTTAAGAGCCACTTTATTACAACTTTATAAAACCCCTATTACATATTCAAGTGCCTAGTAGTGCAAATGCAAGGTCACTTTCGCATACAAGACAAAAYATGTGGAGTACCTCTTGAGAAATAAAAGCTAACACTCCCTCTTAGTGAGGGAGGTACTCACTTCCATCACCATCAMYTAGTCTTGTCCTCAAGTCCATCACATTATTCGCAGTAAGAGYTCCCTTTGAACCTGGAGCCGACCTCAACACCTGCAYTGAACTTGAACCTAAATACCTCCTCCTRGAAACCACTATGAACCCCGAGCTCCTAYGAGAATCCACTCTCCCACCCTGAGATTCTTTCCACTCACAMCAATTGAGCCTCCTACCAGTGCTCAAAAGAGACTCCCTCTCTTCACTCAGATTTCRAGACTGAATCCTTAGGCCCAYTGYAGTCTTAARAGCTTCTTKCTCCTCATYCAAATMTGAATCTCCAACTGTAAGTTTTCYTCWCACAATGTACAACCTATCAACCTRATCCCAATCAACTATGGCTTAACCAGATCTRCTCCCTCTTTGTAGATAAAKACATGTCCACTCTTGAACAATGTTGCATATCCCACATATGYCAATCCTGACACTGAGAGTGGTGGTTATATGTTMTATTWTTTTCATKGTTAGAACTAGTGTTTATGTTGTGCCGAGTGCRTAGGGGGGTGGAGCGCCCCCGGAAAWRTAAATTGGCGGTTTTTKGCATCCAYTTTTTAGTGGTTTTYCAAAAKATGGTTTTCGTCGATGGTTTTCTATTTCCAATTAAGGAATTAGGGTTGTTGACTATTGGATTAGGGTTTTGGATGCTACGAGATCCTATATGTATATTATATTTTAAACAATGTATGAGGTGAATGAATATAGAATATGTTGGTTTTCCCGGTTTGGGTTTCCAGGGGAAAAATCTCTATGTAATGTGTGTATTTTCCATTGTATATTTTTTGTTATTTTATTGAAAATATGTTTGTAGTAAATAATTGTACGAGGTTGAAATCTACATTTGGTATCATAGCAATTATTGATTTCAGGGGGATGTTTATGGCCATGGGTTTGGCTCAGGACTATGATAAGCCTTGTTACAGTGGGAGATCTGCAGTATTGATTCTTCAAGTGAAAAGAAATGGCAAACAGTTCAAAAATAGAGATCGATAAATTTAATGGGCAAAGTTTTGAGTTGTGTGTTGAGGAAAATATATGAATTATCTTACTCAATCATTTGTGAATCTTGCCTGGATAGGACAAGATAGTCGGGAATATCACCCTATGTTTTATAGCCTCAAAAATATTTTCTCAATCCACAAGTATTGATTACAATGGTTTAAGTTGATTTATTAATGAAAAGAATGTTTCAAAATAACATAAAAAAAATTATATAAGTTTCTAAAAAATATAAAGATTACAGAAAGTAAATATGGAGATCAAAAGCAAAAGTAACCAAGTCACAATACACAAAAATGAGACAAAATAGCAATCTTCTTTATTTCATTCCAAGATATCAAAAGTGTTTTTCTCTTAACAAAACCCCTGTGAGGGCATGGACCAAAGTCTAATTTAGAGATCCTCGATGAACACCATACAAAAGGACTCTAACAAGAAGTAAAAACTGAAATTTATAATCTAGATTATCTTTCCACATACTGCTCCCAATTTGACTCTGCAAAATATCCTTTATCATCTATGAAACTCAATCCATAAACAAACAAGTATACATAGACTATCAAGGATAGATCAACAGCTCTAAAACAAGCATCTGAATGATTTGGTTTAGTTTTGAACCTTGTTGTCTACAATAGGACCCTGTTGTCAAAAAGAGAATTAGGCTTTGAATGAACTCAAGAATGAATGAAAACTGAAACTGTCTCATGAAATCAAAAGAGCGAACCTTAGTCTTGTTTTCTCCTTCTAGTCTCCCTTTGTTTTTTCTTCTCATTTAGCTTTTATGCCTTCCAAATAAGTTGAAGTAGTTCAACTACTTTCTTTAGTTAATTTAGTTTGACTTAACTAATTTAGTTTAGGAGAAATAATAATAATATTTAAGGGTCTTTATTTAATAATAACTAGGTAGGTGGAACCCCTTGTGACTCCCTTCTTTTATTCTTTTCAAATTATAAAATAAAACACAATGGATAATCATTCAACACATGCCACCCTTGTAACTCCCTTAGATACCTTCAAAATTGAATCTTTAAATATCATAAATAATTTAAATCATATCCAAAAATATATAAATATCCACATAATCCATATTATCCAAAAACAACTTGTTGTCCAAACTTTCTGCAGACCACTATCTTCATCAACTCAATCATAAAAACACATAAATTAAAAGCCATACTTGCCACTCTAAGAGGAAATCTTTCTTTTATCACAGTTGTCCCCTTTTGATTTTCTGGAAGTAGCTCGAGGTTGATTTGAATCTTGAGGTTGTATTTCACTAATTACATGAGAACAATCATCCTTCATATGCATGCAGGAGGACACGGATTTTGAATAGTCATTTGAAGGAGAGGAAGGGGAGGCAACATCTTTACCTTTATCTTGCACATGGGGAACATCATTTTTAATCCTTTTACTAGCATGCGAGGATTGAACAGGTGAATGCACAGGGGCAATCTGAACATTAGGATTTATAGGTGGTGGAGGAGCTAATGAAAAATTGGGTCAGCCATGATGGTGAGATATAACCGGATTGACAATCTCTTGTCATCAAACATTTGCAGGGACTTCTGGTTGCATGGACACATGAGGAGGCACAAGAATACCAGGGATGTTCTGAGGCTGGAAGGGAGGTCTCTCTGGTCGAGGTTGTACTATTCATTTCCCAATCTAGTTAAAGAACCCAACTTGGAACAGTTGGTTCAATTCTTGGGGATCAACATCAAAATGAATGGAGAATCTAGGCCTTCTAGGCCCTCTGTTCCAATTTCCTCTTCCTCTATTATTTTTTCCATGGCTTCCCCTACTGAAGAAACTCATCATGTAGCAGCAATTCATCAGTAACTAATCCATTAATAAACCATAAATGACAGTATGCTTGCATGAAACAATAATTGGCTCATAAATTGACACGAGATACATGCAAATCCATCCATAAATAATATTTAATAATTTCCAAGTGAGTAGGGGGTGACAGGGTTCATGGGACATATGGAGGGAGTGTAATGAGCAAAAGGTGGTATAATGAGAGGGGATAATTATGCAAATATTGCTTAGCAATTCATTAAATAATTTGACTGTGTAATAAAAAACCAAAAATATCAGTTTCCAACCATTGTTGTGTCATATCTTTTGACGTTGTTACACAGACCTTTTTAATTTATTTTACAGACTGGTGATGCCAAAATGATATTGGGATTATGAGGGGGATATCATGAGCGAAAAGTGGTAGCATGACAAGGATATAATATGGATATTGTTCATATAAAAATAAATCAAATCAAACAATCAAACATAACTTTGTTCATACCTTCATAATTCAATCAGTATTCACTTTTCAAAACCACCATCTAAATGGTCACTTCTTTTACAAATTGCTTGCTGACTTTCAAAAAAAATAATTCATATGCCCAGAAACACTCAATTACAGTAGCCTTTGCATCTATATAATATTTATATAGTAGTCTTATCAAACATTCTTGCAATCGATATGATGAACATAATAATCCTTTGAGCCACGACCATCTAGAACTCCAATGCTAAATCTCATTTCCTTTTAAAACAAATAGAAAACGCATAGTGATCCCAGCCATTTATAACCAATTCTTATTCTTTAGAATCAAATAAGAATATGCACAATATTAACCACCATTTTTCCATTATTCAAACATTGTTCGACATAATCAACAAGTAATTAAAACTCTTAATTGGACCCCAATCCTTTCACACATGGGTCTCCTTTAAAAATATAATCAACATAAGGATTGATTTGAATAAAATTCAACAATTAACATGCAGCTCTTGAGCCCAAACTTCACATAAATTAGCATGTACAGACTTCTTCTTTTTTAATTTCCCAATGAGATACAGAGCCAACTCATGCCCAATCGACCAAGCACACGCATTGCTTGTTTACCCTTGACTGGATTTGAAACGATATCATGATCGCATTTAGGGTTTAAACACAACAAATGGAGAGCAGGAATAGATGCTCAATCAAAGGAATAAGTCCTCGAAAACGGAGACAGCTTGTGCCCTTCAAAATTTACCACAGACATATAACATGTAACAATACTCTTGATAGTGAGGTTTACCAAAATGACAGTCAGCCACCTACAACAGAGAACGAGAAGGACCGAACCCTTAAACAACACAATAAAATGAGTGTCCAAGCACAACCTGTGCCCAACCAAAAGAATATATAATGCTTCCATTAAAATTTTTGGGTGATGTTAAACCTAACTGTGACATTTTCCAAGCAACAGTTTCAATGAGAGAAATGCTATGATAGCTAATAGCTCGGGGTATTTCCAAGCCAAGGAAAAAAACTTTCAACTTTCAACAGTTCACATTGTCGAAAAAAATCAACCATAGATACGAAAATGGAGTGGAAAATCTTAAACACGGATACTGGTTGTAACACCCATGCACAAGGCTCAGAGCTTGTCAAACATAATAATAAATTTCCATAGAGAATCAGACCCAAAACCGAAGCCGATAAAACATGCTTCACTAGCATTTTATCAATAAAATTACACAAAGATTATCCACAGCAAGGAGAGCACAACCATTCCTTTTTTTTTTAAACCAACAGTCCAAAATAATCACTAGAAGAATCCACAGGCACAACACCAATTACACAGTTCAAATATCAAATAATAGCTTAAGAAAGACACAGACCGTGAGCAATCCTGAGCCAAAAATTGATTCGAAGGGCAGAAAAACCATCATGGATGGAAGAGTAAGGAACCATACCTAGAAAAGCATGCGCGAGGAAAAGAGTTAGACTGTATGACTCCTTCACAACCAAAAATCACGGAGAATCAACAACCACTAGAGCCAAAAAAAAAAATGCAAGTATGATTAGGGTGACGGGCCTCGAGGGTTGTTTGAGTGACGTGCAGTAAATGCACGTCACTTCTCCCTCCAACCTCATTCAATTCAACGTAGGAGCCAGCCAGTTCACCATAGCACTAAGAATTAAATCAACCACATAACCATTGTCATATCCAAATTTCATAGAGCTCCACCTTTGTAATGTCAAACTCTCCAAAATAACAGTGCTATAACATGAACCCATGTGCATTCAACATAAAACATCCAATAAGGTGCATAAGTCTAGTAGCAAAGGTTTGTTCACCCTTTTTTTGTCACAATCATACATAGCATTAGAGCTTGTACATAGTCCTTTTATTTAAAAGAGCCCCAATATTATCCCTTTGCAAGATCATATTTAAACCAATTAATGCCATATTTAATTGCGGAAACAAAACTTATAATAATCCTTTCATCCATATGGAAGTCTTAATATAATTTGTGAGTGGTTATCAAAACTATCAGTGATATGTATCAATCGACCAATCATCTTATGTCACCATAACATTTTAACCATGATTTGAAACATCGAACTGTAGACTATTGTGTTGGTAGCATCACAATAGCAAATAAAATATAAGCACAGCATATCCATCATAGCACCACAAGTCCACAAGGGGGTCTCACCTACTAGTTTATTATTAATATAAATAGTTAATAGAGCTTGGCAATGATTTGCGAGCATAGTATTCATCATTGTGTTTTTAAGCGTCAACATTGTGGAAGCTAAAGATGGAAGATATGTTGGTATACAAAGATCATTGGATCGCAGTGGATTCAGGCATTTCCCCTACAGGAACGTCAGCAGATGATTGGAAAAAGTTGGATCCAAAGGCGAAGAGTACAATCTGATTGTGTCTATCAAAGTCAATATTATTGAATGTGTCAGGGGAAGCTACAGCCAAGGAGTTATGGGATAAGTTGGGGAACTTGTATTAGTCTAAGTCCCTGGTAAATAAATTGTTCTTGTGGAAGAAGTTGTATAACTTGAGGATGAGAGATGGAGACTTGGTGACAGAGCATCTAAATTCCTTCAATACTGTGGTAGGTCAATTATTATATGTTGAGATTAAAATTAAATATGAAAATAAGTGTATAAATTTACTGTTCTCTTTACCAGACTCATGGGATAGTCTGGTTGTGGTCATAGGTAGTAATACAATTACCTTGAGTTTCGATGATGTGGTCTCATCCTTGTTGTTGGAGGAGATGAGACAAAAAAACATGGAAGGACAGAGCACATATGCATTATTTGCAAGAGGATGCTCTAAGGAAAGAAATAGATCTAATTCCTCAAGTAGGAGATCTAAATCTAATGATAGATCTAAATCTCTCAGAAATTTTGTAAAGGTATGTTGTATATGTGGAAAAGAAGGGCACTTCAAGAAGAAATGTAAATCCAAGAACATTGAGAAAGTGAAGGGATATGAAGGTGCTCCCTCTATATAATAAAAGACCTCCAAGGAAGAAGGAGGGGATGTGTAATTGGATTCTTCAAGCACACATGCAGAGCATGAGGCATGGTTGGTTGACTCAGGTGCATCCTTTCATATGACTCCCCACAGGGAGTGGTTCTATGAATATGAAAGGTATAATGGAGGTAATGTTTTCATAGGTGATGACTCGACAACCAAAATCATAGGACGGGGAAAATTCAATTTGAGGCTCATATATGGAAGGATTAGAACACTTCCTGGTGTTCTGCACATCCCAGGATTGGACATAAATTTTATTTTTGTAAGCAAAATAGACGTTGCAGGGGTTAAAACAATATTTGAAAAAGAAACTTGTTGGATGGTTCGAGGAGAAATGGTGTTGCTAAAGGGAGTTCGGATTGGAATTCCTTATAAGTTGCAAGGAAGCACTATTAGTGATGGGTGTAATAGTTCCATTGTTCCTAATATTGGAGTTGAAGAAGAAAAAACTCCTACAGTCTCTGGAGAAAAGGTTATGTTGTGACATTAAACACTGGGCATATCGGAGGCAAAGGTCTTTGACTACTACACGGTAAAGTTATGGTTGAAGGTATGTCTAAGTGTTCTTTGGATTTTGATTTTTGTGAACATTGTGTATATGGGAAGCAGAATCGGGTAAGATTCACCTCTGGTGCAATGAGGGAAGAAAGAATTTTACAGCTAGTTCACAGTGATGTGTTTAGACCTGTGTTGGTTTCGTCATTGGAAAAATATGTGTACTATGTCTCATTTATTTATGAATTCTCGAGGAATAATTGGATATATTTCATTAGGAAGAAATATGAAGTCTTTAACAGGTTTAAATATTTTAAGGCTCTTGTTGAGAATCAAACAAAGAAAATAATGAAGGTGATGAGGATGGATAATTGTGGAGAGTTCTGCGGGAATGAATTTGAAGAATTCGGTAAGAAATGTGGTATAGAAAGGAAGAATACTACTATTTATACACCTTAATAGAATGGAGTTGCAGAAAGGATGAAGAGGACGTTGATGGAAAAATCAAGGTGCATGCTCAGTGGTGTCGGGTTAGGGAAAATTTTTTGGGCAGATGCAGTGGGTATTGCATGTTACCTAGTCAATCGATCACCCTCGTCGGCATTGGATGATAAGACTCCACATGCGGTATGGACTGCTAAGAAACCCTCTTTCACACATCTCAAGATATTTGTTGCGAGGCCTATGTTCATGTTCCAAAGGAAAATAGGATTAAGCTAGATAAGAAGGTTGAAAAGTGTATTTTTATTAGGTATAAATATGGCCTCAAAGGTTATAAGTTTTGGAACCCATAAACTAAGAAGATTGTGTATAGCCGAGATGTGGTATTTAGAGAAATGAAAGATGTTGTCAAACAGGAATTCCTACCAAGTAAGGAAGAACCAGAGAAAATATAGTTTGAGTCAAAGGATGATGAATCAGACTCTACAGGAGAACAGGAATCAGAAGAAGAAGGACCTCATACTCCAGTATTGAGGAGATCGGTTCAGGAAAAAAGGCTACCAGAAAGGTATACTCCACCTAATTTATGTTCAAATTTTGTTTTTTTCTATTACTAATGATGATCTTAGAACTGTTATGGAGGTAGCATATTCAGAGGATGGAGAACTCTGGAAAAAGGCCATGGTTGAAGAAATGGAATCCTTAGATAAGAATGAGGCTTGGAATCTAGTGGAGTTTTCGACTGAAAGAAATCTCGTTGGCAACAAATGGGTATTTCAAAAGAAGTTGAATGCAGAAGGAAAATTGGAGAAATACAAAGATCGATTAGTAGAAAAG
>ML818455.1:99536-124382 GCA_009831015.1 Picea engelmannii | reverse complement strand
AAAATTGTGCTCAAAGGCATTTTTTAATGAAAGTTCGAATCTCACTTTCGTTGTCGCTTCCCCAAATTAAATTATGCCAGTTTCTATTCCATCTGTGATATATAATCTCTTTGTTCATTCATTGAAAATAAGGTAATTTATCGTGGGAATAGAAATATAAGTCCGCAAAAATGACCAATCAACATTCAAGGTGCTTAACACAGTTTTGAAGTCGAGGTGACCGATTTTCCTTCAAGATGCATTTTAGAGCCAATGCAAGAACAAAAGGTGTTGTGGTTAACCCATTCGATGCTAGATAGAATTTTCACAATCAATATTTAGTCATAAAATCAAGAAGCACAAATAATCCAGTTGGTAGGATGTGCACGATGAAAGTTACTAGTGACACAACAAACTTAATTATGATTGCAATATGAAGCAGGTTAGGCGCGATAGGTAATCAGTGACTAGATATCTAATTAGGTGTGGACAGATTAGTCATTGGAAATGTTAGGAGACTAACTAACGGGCGCAACAAGAAGGATCTAAGCTAGAGGAGGATGAGATAGGCCCCAGGACAAAGGTGTGTCTTGATGACCAGGTCAACGTCGATGAGAGAAAGAAGATTTTCATCGATTTGCTAGGTGATGATGATGGATTGACATGATTTTGTTGGTACATTGGCGACAGGAGAGGAAATCTTGTCAACAAGCATCACGTCAACAAAGGAGAGACGAACCTCATCGATACATAGTATAACGGAGAGTAACGAAGGAGTGTTGTCGGTGTGTTGCATCGATGAATATGAAAGGAAGTTAGTTAGTGAAAGGCATGCGCGTGGTGAAGATAATCTCATGAACGTTACCAATGTGTCGGTGTTGATCACACAAACTTCGCCAGTGATAAAGACGTGTGTCAGTGAGGTTTAGCGGAAACATGAAGTTCGAAGGAAGGTGGTCTATGTCTCAAGAAAGAAATCGTTGGCGCGCCAATGTGTAGGTGGAAGAAAGGATGCATTGGTCGGTACGCTATGTATCGGTGCAGGAAGATGGAACTCGATGAAGTGTGTATCGATGAGTCAAAGTAATCTGAAGAAAAACTAGAAATGGTAAAGTGAGAAGAGCGGGAGGAAAACTTAGGCTTAGCCATTCGCACAAGAGAGTGTGAGGGTTCTAGTAGGAAGATTTGGAGGGGGGGGCAATTTCTTGTCTTAAAGTGAATAAGAAAATAAAATTGGGAGGTTTTTGTGCGTGTGCAACACCACGTTTCCAATATCAATTAACATCATAAATCTGATCATTCACCGTAGTATAGCTAAAGAGGGAACTTCTATAAGTGTCATGTTGTCCACAATGAGGAAAAATGTTGACTCTTGAATTAGTTCATGCAATCAAAATCTTTTCAACCCATCAATAGTGTTCAGTTCCATTGGAGGAAGATCATGAGTCAACTCCTAGAAAATATCTTGGATCTCCTCCATCTGATTAGAATGCTCTACCTCGCATTATTGTTGGGATCTCTAAGACTTTGGACCATGCCCACCCTCATCTCTCAAACAATGACAATCAGTCGCTAGGGTATGGACATCACACTAACCCTATATCTCTTAAAAAAAAATTGTCTTGGTATCAACATATGCCATGAAACCCTTAAATTGTTAAATTATTAAAAAAAAATAAAGTTATACTTATCAATGGCGCCCCGCCATGCACTAAGAGGAAGAGGTAGGTTGAGATCATTCGTGAAATCCAAGCCCACATATGGGTAATCATGAATGGCAATAATTTGTCAATCTCGCCATGCAAAGAATGCATCATTAAATACCTCTCTAACCTCCACTCTACCTAGGTGAAGCATCAACTCAACCCATCTAATCATATGGGACTACTACATCCTTCCCACTCTTATCGCTAGATGTGATTGAATAGATGATACCCACTCAAACATGAATTCACATGGAAGAATCCCATAACCAAACTATGAAGGTCTACCAGTGCTCTTGTGGACATGATGGCATAAAGGTGAGTGTAGACCACTAGCCTAATCATAAATCTCCCCATCTAACAACTTCTCTATGTAGAACATTTGAGAATCCTTGGTCCATTGCAAGGAAAACAACCCAATTTCCTACACAACCATGTATGCTAGGCATTGAATCATGAGCTATGTAATATTGTCAATAGGGATGGCACCATTTGACTTTCATGCCTCGCGATCATAATGATGATGTAGATAATCATCCACTAAATCTATACCTATTATTTGATCCTTCAATTTTATCTCGACCCTATGCCAAGACAACTCTACTAGAAAGTATATATTTGTCACTTTCAAGTCTATCCTCTAGCCTTGAACCATAAAGCCTAAAGCCCAATATCCCACATATTGACCAAGTGTTCGAGTATATCAAGTTGATTATGCATAAATGAACATCAACAAAATTCAACACCCACACCTAGACGATGTAGCATTTGTCACCAAATCTCCTAGACCAACCTCTAGCACCCCCTCATGCTCCCTCTCCTGCCAATGTACCCTCAAAGGCATCTTGGACAATAAAATAGAACTTTTAGGCTATAGTGCACTTGTTCTTTGTCTTCTTAGCATTTTTACCACATTATTCTAATGGTTTGAAACACTAGTAACATTACAAAAGTTGTGGAAGCAACGGTATCTGGAGGGAAAAAAAATAATGATAAATAGCCCTAAAACCCCATAAAATAAAATTTAATTCCACTAAAAAATGAAAACATAAGTCTAGATCCTACCTGAACCTGATGACAATTGAAACAGTGGCTCTTACACTCTAGAATATTGAAATCTCCCTAAAATCCGAGCCCTCCTCCATGAGCAATCACGAAAATTATTTCATGTTTGAACCATCTCACCCATTTCTATAAGAAAACACTATTTTTTCGTGTGGCTCAACTGAAGGCTACCCAGGTTTTTTTTTAAACTATTTGCACCATTGAGTTGGTTTTCCAACTCTATCACCAAGTGTATGTTGTTTCGTGTTTGCATGGATTTCATCACAGGGCCCTTTTGGCTTTGGGAGATGATGCATCTTCTCTAACATCCACACAAGTATGATTTTTAAGCTTGCATATTGGCATAATGTCCCTTGATTCAAAATGCTAAAATTTGTTTCCCTTTTAATCACCTTCAGGTTGACTTTTTTATGATTGTCTAATGGTAGAGCCTTCCCAAAAATTGTTCACCACAAACTAGAACCATGATTATCTTTTGGTGTCCATTATGCATCCATTTGATAGGACCGGGAAACCTTTGTAGTTTAAGATTGCATTATTTAGGCTTTGTAAGCTTGCTCTCATATTTTTCTAGCCACATCTTGAAAGGGATATGATATTCGTGTTTGTTCTATCACTTTGTTATCTATAGTGTACATCCCATTATAGCTCAACACTATATGATATCAAAGCTTCATTTTGCAAGCAATACACATTTTCTTGAGAGAAGACAAGTGTTAGATGTTCATTCTTTACAACTCATTTAGTTGAGAAATATTTTGATCACCTTTCTCCCTTAGGGAAACCAGACCCCTTGTACTGTATGCATGTACCCGTATTATTTTTTTTATAACTTGCTTTAAAATAAAAAACAACCAAAAAAATATAAAATATAGAAAATCCAAGAGGGGAAATAAGAAAGAAGTTATATGTTATGAGTCTAGGAAACCTTGATTCACCCTTGATAGGAGCATATTTATTAACCCCATGAGTATTTTTTACATCATGGTGTTTAACTTGTTGTCTTCACTCTCCCATTAGTGATTTTTTACCAATAGTCATACAACCCATGGTCATTTTAAGTCCTTTCCTTGATCACTTGCATATATGTGCCTAGTCAAGGGAAGTCAGTGTCTTAAGTTGATCATCAAACATATTTTAACTTGTTGGATGAAGGGATATCTCATTTTCCTTCCTCCAACAAAGCAACTCTGATCACTTGCATATATGTGCCTAGTCAAGGGAAGTCCCATATCATCCATGAGTTTGGCAAGTTACCTGGAGTTAATTCAGTGTCTTAAGTTGATCATCAAACATATTTTAACTTGTTGTATGAAGGGATATCTCATTTTCCTTCCTCCAACAAAGCAACTCTTATTGACTACAACACATTTTCTTAGGAGTCTAATCTAGAGATTTTAGTACCTTGATCTCCACATTCCTCATGGGTGGATTTCCTTTCATTTGGAAATGGACTCATTATTGGTTCCTTTTGGTGTTTGACATCAACTCATTTATTCACACCAATAGGATCGTACTAGTACTTTGAGGCCCATTTTTCCTCAAAAATGGGTTGCCTCACATCTAGCAAAGTGACTAGATAGATTCTCTTATGTTCGGTGTGACTAGATAGATTCTCTTGTGTTCGAATTCAACTCCTTATCGCACAAGGAGAACCGTACTCCATGGTGGTAGTGTCCCAGGCCCAATTGAAGACCACGGACTTTGGTGGCTACTTTTCTTAGCTAAAATTGGAACTATCTACTTGGAAACTATGTTCATTCAACATGCCAATTCCAACCAAGTGTTGAACCCTATTGCAAATCATAGTGGATTCACTTTCCACACTTGGCATCATTAATCCATTGATTGTATCAAGTATTGGTAATAGTCATTAGTTTATTAGGTATTGATAATACTCATACATCAATTTACTTTAGCATGGCTCTCTCATTATAAGTCATTATTCACTTGATGTAGTTGTATGTAGCCTCCTCTATAAAGGCATGACCCACTTTTTATCTATGAATTGATTTAGACATGAACATGGGAATCCCCAACTCATGAAAGAAATATGTATACATAGCTTTTATTGTGGATGTAGTTGTTATCCTTACCCTTTCTCCAAATAGTTCACCCCCTCTCTTTGTTCTCCTCTAGCTTGAAAAGAACAAACCAATAATGCATTTTGACCATGTAGTATTATCCTACCCTCACACGTCAAGAGGCATCTCTTATAATATCATTTGGTCCAACATGAACTAATTGTTTTTTTGTCAAGGACACAATAATTAATAGACCAATGAGCTCTCCAATGCTACTATGGACATTGGAATCAACAATGACTTAATTATGAAATTTGGAAAGTATTAAGATTTGACATTCCTTTAATCGTAACGTATTGTCCCTAGCCTAATTAGCATTGATATTATTAAAAATTAAGAGGAAGTGAGCATTGTTAGCACTAGATTTGAGGGGTAGTGAGTGTTATCCTATGTAGGAATGTAAACGAAGGAGTTTGACACAAGTCATTTGTTATTCAGCTCAATTTTCATTGGTTTCTTGTATGTAGGATGAGACTTGATGTATTCAAGTTTTCTTACATCCTTTCTCAAGCCCAGGTGCATTCATGGAAGCTATAAAGCAAAAGCTAGAAATGGACTTTTGGAAGGATCTTTGAAATAATGTGTTGAGAGCCTTCTCGTGCCAATTTAATCATTTGGAGCTTGGAATGCTCGTGATCAAAAAGTTCCCTTGAAGAGGATGACCATTTGGAGGAGATATTTGGAGAACCACTTCTCCATAAGTAAACACTTGTTTTGTACTCTACTTTATTTATATAAGAATCTTCTTCTTGCTTCCCTCAAATTCTACTTGTTATTGTGATTATTGTTTAAACGTTCTTTATTTATGTTGATGAATTTGTCATTTCAAGTAATATTTGCAATAGCCGATATTGTTTAGAATGGTTTGCATCAAAGTCAGTTAAATTTGTAGGGAAATGAATGGTTGTTCATGTTGTTTGAATGTGTGCAAGTTCCACAAGGAAGTTTGATCCTTCCCCATGTTGTCCTTCCAACTTGAGCATACTAAAAGAACCAAATTGGATTTAGCTTCAAGTATTTCTCATTTTTCTTGTCCTTGTGAACACCTCATGTCTCCTTTCTTACTACTTGTGTTATTGGGAAGAGATACATATGGCCCGTTTTAAATCTTTGTCATTATAGAAACCAATCACTCTACAACAAGGGATGTTTGCCACTTAACATTTAAATCTTCCCTTATTAACAATGACCATTAAGACCTTACATTAATGACATTAATCACCACTAAGTCAGTATTACATTTTACACATTTTACACAAACATAAGTATCTCTCGTTTATGGCTTGATATATGATCTATGTATGTTTGTATAAAACGGCATTGCAATTTCATGTTTATATGATTGTAGATATTGCTCATTCAATAATATTCATGCACAAAGAAAAATAGATTAACTATTATAATGGGTCAGTAGAACATTGTAACCATGATATAATCTTAGTAAAAATAGATACTAATTAATATTGTAATGTGATTAATTAATATTGTAATGTGATTAGCTAGTTGGAGCAAATACAAATTTACCATGGTGTGTGAACTTTCAAATGTGACTTTGTTAAATTGGGAATTAGTTAACATACATGTTATACAACATAAGTTTCTCGAGGCCTAGATTTAGCCTTACTTATTTCCTTAAAATCTTGGAATTTTCTAAGGTTGAAAACTCAAGTTTTCCTAGTATCGTGACAATGTACCTTATAATCCAAAAAAAGCAAGCCCCCAAGATAAAATAAAATGGTATTTTGATGGCACATCGGCACTTTTTTAGAAAAGCTTAATACGACACAACATCACATTATTTGGCCTTTGTAAGTCATATGTGTACCCATTATATTTAAAGTGTTATAAGGATCTATAAAGTTGTTGCATCTAATATTCTATGCATATTATGGGATAATGGCTATTAGTCGTATCTTATTAAAACAAATTCTACATCACATGCTTAGCATTACTAGTGTGTGATCGTTGGGGCATCAACATTGAGTATCGTGATTCAAGCTCATAATTGTTTAGCAACATTACGTTTTGTATAATGGATGCAAAAGTGTGGTTATTAGTTCAATTGTTATTTATTTCCTTGAATGAACCCTGAAAAGGATTATTATCGATACACCATCCTACAACGAACAATATTTTAAAAAGAACTTGTCCTTTTAGCCTTAGTCATTACTCCATGAAGGCCTATGAGAAGGTTTTAAGCCTACATTAATGGCTAGAGTTGTCCATGTGCCCTAGCATTGTCATGTGATATTTTTTTGTTGTTTCATTCATTACCTTGGCTCTATATGTCAAAGACTCCTAAAATATTAGTGTTTGTAACTATCTTCACCCAACACATAAGTTATTTTGGATCTTGACATGGTTGGGATAGCGCTCTTTAATGTAATTGTTGCTTAATGGTTGGTATATCCTCGTAGAGCACTTAAGATTGAATTAGTATAGGTATATGTGCTAGATTACTTATTATTTTGGGGGGTATTTAATAGAATTGAATGAGAATTATAATATTCATGGTGAAAGCTTAATTATTGGTGTGAAATTGCTTGTGTATATTAATGATTTCATGTTTAGAGTATTTTGTAAATACTCGGTTGAGTGCACATAGTGGTTAACTCACTACATTTTTAGATAAAAGACACTTCTCTTAGAGAAATGTTTGTTGTAATTGACTTTTCACATTTTGTCATCGCAATAAACCTAGTCTTGTTTCAAACACTCTAGTTTCCTTCTTGCTCAACATTACTTATTGTCATCACTAGAGGACCATTTTGCTTGCCTTTTGTTTTACTCATATTTATGGTATAGAGTATCAAACCCTTTTTGAAAACAAAGGATCCTTATTCATTTGTTTTCCGGGTCTTTCTTCTCTCATTTCATTCTTGTTGAATGTCATCATCATAGGTATTCTAGGAGATGTAGGGTTTTTTAACCTGAGAATTTTGGCCCAAATGACTCCAAGCCCCTTGTAAACATCTTTTTTGGTGGTTTGAAGGTCAACCCAATATTAATCAAGTTCAACCTTATCCTTGCACAAAACCAAGAATGATGAGCAAGAGATGGATGACAAAGAGTCTTCAAGTTCATCCCCAACATCCTATATATGGACTTGAAGCTCCCATTTCTACTCCATGTGTATAAAGCATTGTTACATTGCAACGATTTCCTCATCTTTACTATACATTAAGGTCACCCTGTGTCAAATTATAATTCACACACTTAGCCTATCCTTGTTTAAATTATCCTTCACACCCTACCGTGCTACATTTCTTTAAGGTCACACATAGATTTCAACCATGTCAAACAATTGGTGTCACCACTACTCTTTATCACTCTAGAGTCGGTGTCACAATTACCCTTCATCGTGCATGAGATCTTGTTGCAATTATCTCACCTATCCAATTGTTGCAATTATCTCACCCCAATGTAGGGATGATTCTCATTTAGAAAACAAATTGTCAACAAGCAACATATCAAACATATCCTATATAGAATTTTGTCAAAAAGAAACATATCAACCTTCTCACACCTTCTCACACATGCAAACAAAATTCCCACACTGACTACCCCAACACATGTAAACTAGACCTCATTGACTTTGAGTATCCATACCCAACCTTAGCATAGTGTTGGTCCTACTACATCATTGTATGGTATCTCTATTATGTTTAGCAGCTTCTAGATGCATTTGCCTACTACTTTGATGAAGCCCCCCAATATGGCAATGGTTTGAGGCTTACCACTMTGAGGCAAGGTTTTAAGGAACTCATATTTACCATCCCTATGGGTGGAGACAAGTAATTTGTACTTGCCAAATGWCTACTCATCCTCAACAACTCCTTGRCCTCTTCATCAATTCTCTTCAACCTCATACTTGTTATGTGTYGTTCATGCATTGTCCTACCTCATGAGAGGGCTTCCATTGAAAAGTGTATTTCCATAGAGATCCTTAAGATCCATGTTGGAATTATTCCACCTCCTTTAACACATGATGTAGACAAAAATCTTAGTGTCACTAGTGATGGGCAACCTTTGAAAAATGTCTTTCCATAGAGACCCTTAAGATCCATGTTGGACCTATTCCATCTCCTCTACCACATATTGTAGAAAAAAACCTTAGACAAAAATCTTAGTGTCACTAGTGATGGGCAACCCTTGAAAAATGTCTTTCCATAGATACCCTTAAGATCCATGTTGGACTTATTCCATCTCCTCTACAACATATTGTAGAAAAAAACCTTAGTGTCACTAGTGATGGGGTTGTTGAGACTAATGGCTCATCTAAAACCAAGGGACTTAAACAAGCACATGAAACTAAAACACAAAATAAATAAGATAAGAGAGAATCAATAATGGATATCGAGAAAACTTCCTATGAAGAAGTTTGGGCATTAATTATCTTTCAAGAGGCCATGGCTTTCATATAATCCATCTTGGGCATCTACCACCCACCCTACTTAACGATCATAATAGCCCCACTAATCAATCACCCACTTGTGGGAGCACATTGGGCACTTCTTTGAGGAATCAAGCCCTAGTGGGAGATATAACAATACCCTAGCTTCACCAACCCTATAGTCCTCTTGTGGTTAAAAACAATTCAATAAGTCTCACAACAAAACCCTTCTTCCCAATATCACAAATAAATTTACAACTTTCACAGAGTAGTAGGTCATGTTAACCCAACAATGCATCAAAAAACAATCGAGAGACCAATGTTGAAGTCATAAAAGATAGTAGATCTATAATTATCTCTTTCCCAAACCTTAATTCAAATAATGAATGTTGCAGTGTTTTAACAACACTTGAATGGTAAACAAGAAGATTCGCATACCATAAATTTACCAAGATAAATCAGCCATAATCAAGAGCAAAAAAATAGAATAAGAGGAATGAATTCTTTGTAGGTGCCCTTGGGAAAAGAATAAAAAAATTCACTTGAATAAAATAATTGTAAAAATGAGAAAGGTGTATTTATACCACTCCATGAAGGTTAAGATGCTAGCCCTCTTGTAGGTGCCCTTGGGAAAAGAATAAATAAATTAACTTGAATAAAATAATTGTACAAATGACAGAGGTGTATTTATACCACTCCATGAAGATTAAGACGCTAGCCCCAAGGAGGAGACTATGCTAGCTTTAACTCAAAATACAATAAAGAACAATAGTGGGTTTAACTACCCAAAGGTCAACCGACTAAGGACCTCAACTACCCACATAGTAGGAAGTTGCTAAACATAATAGACAGATTAGCCACATATTCTCAACTCCCCCACTTCATCTGAACAAGGAGCGATGGGAGATTATATAACAGTGCATCATGTTTCCCCATTTAATGGTGGCTCACATATACCAATAAGTGTCCGTAGACAAGTGAAGGTGGGCTCTAGAAGAGATTTAGTAAAGATAGATGCACGCTAATCTACAAAAGGCATAAAGATTGGCACAAGTTTTCCCTAAGCATGGAGAAGTTGAATTTAATGCATCCAAATCTCAATGTGCTTGAACTAATGATGATTCATTCAATTACAAATAAATTCCACAGTATTATGATTGTCAGAAAATAGGACAAAATAATGAAATTGAGCAATATCTAGCTGACTGAGTAATTGTTTACATCCAAAAATGATACTTCTAGCATGAACTGCATTGTGTTGAGAAGTGTAACTCAGAAGGTCTTCTTCCATGTGTGGCATCCTAGCATATGGTGGGGGGCAATGAAACTAAGCCAAGTTGATGGGTTGAATCTCTTCCCTAAGTTTAACTTAGGAAAAAATACATTAAATATGTTATATTTTAATGTTGATTTAATGAGCACTTTTTCTTAAGTAAAAAGTGAAAATAATTTAAGTGATGGTCTTTTAATCTTGGCCATCCATCTCAATGAGAGAGTGAGGGTTGATCTCAGCCCTTGATCTCTTTGGAGATAGGGTTTTAGCTTGCTCATTGAGATAAAATGAAATCGACTTGGTGGTTGGGCGTATTCTTTCATTGACAGAGGGTGATTATAAGGTTGAAGAAGGAGATCGCTTGAGGGTTTGTCAAAGGAGATTCGCAGAGAGAACAGAGGAGACTTCTAGTAGAGAGATCGACTTGCTTCTTGGAAATTTGCAGAGGCTGAAACTTTAGATTTAAGAGTCATACAGGGTGATGTAGGGGTGACACAGCAAGTCGTACGATTTGCGCAGAGGCTCGCGCAAGGCCCCTTTTGGGTCAATCTGGTTAAGAGGATTGGGAGAGGGCCATACGAATTGTTGAGGAAAAACGTTGGGGTTTCTCTCAGCTATTGGATAAATTGATTTGCTCTATAAGAGATCTCTATATTTTCTGCTACATAATAAAATCTACAAACTGAAGAACTAGTTTTCCCACATTGGGTTTTTCCAGTGGTTATTTTACCCAAAACAATTTGCCGCTCATGTGATGTGATCATTGTTATCTTCTTCATTATTGATCAGATTTATTTCTACTGCGCATTTAATTTTTTTGTGAAGAAACCTAGTTGTAATAGAAAATAACAATTTCAGAAAATATTGTTTTGGGCTAATTAATTTTTGAGTGAAATATTGGAGTTTTTTGGTTCGCTCTGTTGGGTTTTAGTAGATTCACACACTGGTATATTTGACTTCAATGGAGGAGTTCCACACCTTGTTGCTTTTTGGAACACCAACAAACCAGTGCAAAACCATGTGAGAAGTAGTACCTATGGTGGAGCATCACTCATCAAGATCACATGCTCAATGGGCATCATAAAGGGCAAGAAGACGGATGTCAACCCTTGTTGAGTAGTGAATGCCCATGTGAGAGGTGCCCTTAAGATAACACAAAATGTGCTTACTACCATGCCACCAACTCTCATGGGATTCCTACATGTAATGAGAATGCATCCTACAAAAGAGATATATGGCCAAGTATGTGTAAGATAAAGCACAGTAACAACCTACAATAAATAGATAGTTGCATCAAATAAGGGTAGAGGCATTGGGCCTCAACCTCATCTCGAAAGCAATAGGAGTACCAATTAGCTTGCAGTCTTCCATGCCAAAGCATTGCAAGAGATCCAAGGTGTATTGTGGTTGAGAAAGGGCCCAATCCCAACAAAAGTCTAAGAAATCTTAAGCCCCAAAAAGGAATGAAGCAACCCTAAATCAATGATATGGAGTCCTTGAGTCACTACTTCAAATAGTTGATCATAGATGTAGAGTGATCGATGGAGAGGAGATCATCCACATATAGCACGACAATAAAGAGTTTGGTCATCTCGATTGAAAGTATAGATATTGTGTTCAACCTCACAGCGAGCGAAGCCACCACTGATAAAGAAATTGTGGATTTTCTCCTACCAAGCGCAAGGTACTTGTTTAAGGCCATATAGAGATTTTTTGAGTTTACAAACAAGGCGAACATGACCATTTTGTACAAAGTGAACATGATCGTTCTATACAAATCATTCTATACATATAAATTTATTTTGAAGATTTGCATCAAGGAAAGCACTTTTCACATCCATCTAAAGAACCTCACAATTCAATGAAGCAACTATAGATAGCATCATCCAAATGGTGTCCATACAAGCCACTAAGAGAAAAGTTCTCTAAATAGTCAATGCCTTCTTTTTGGGAGAAACATTTAGCAAAAAGACATGCTCTTTGCTTCTAGAGTCTTTGATCTACATCATACTTGGTTTTAGATACCCATTTGCAACCAACCAAATTCTTGCCCTTGGGCAAGGGGACTAGATCCGAAGTATCATTTTTCATTAGAGCGACATATTCGACAACCATGGCATCCTTCCATGTTGGAGAGTTGTTTCCATGATTGAAAGTAGTGATATTTGCATCAACGTTGTTGAAACATGGGGACTTTGTCCTTATCTTAATTCTCCTTCAAGAGGAAGGTGTGGAATGGCATCTTGTAGAATAGAGGTAACCCACTTAAGCATTAGTCATGACCTAGGTAGTGGGGAAGTAGAGACGAAGAGTTTTGTAGTAACACCATGATGGCGAAGCTCAATTGATAAGAGATAGGAGGGATCGACCTGAGTAAAAGAGGTTGTGGTGCTAGAATTATTAGACAAGTCATCAATACAAGCCTCACATGGGTTGTTGATGAAGTCACTATAGAGATGTCGAAAGAAGCACCGAAAAGAGGATCATCAAGCCTTGAAAGAGAAAGATCCACTAATACAATTGGAGGCAAATCCTCTACAATAAGAGTGGTGTAAGACTTTGGTGGACCATGGGAACAAAACTCCTCAAAGACAACACCCCTTCTTTCAATCACCTTGTCGAGGGAAGGATCATATAAGTAATATGCCTTGGAAGTTTCACTATAGCCCACTAGAGTGCAATGTTGGCTTGTAGGTTGTAACTTGTTGCACTTTTCTTTGGGAATATGGGACGATGCACGATATCCAAAGACTTGGAAAGGCACAAAAGAGAGTTTGTAACCATACCAATTATAAAAAGGAGTTATGTGACAAACAACACAAGTACGGAATCTACTAATGATGTGTTGTAAAAGACACTGCATCTCCCCAAAATTTAATCTCCATTTGATGAGAATGCAACATAGAGAAAGCAATTTCCACAATGATTTTACTCCTTTGATGTTCCAATTCATCTTGTTGAGGCATTGGATTCTGCCGAACAACACCATGAGATGTAAGAAATAAATAAAATCCATCACCAAAATCTATCTCCACGATCAATGTTGATATTTGATCTTGTGATTGTTGTGATTTTCCACCAAGGATTCAAATTCCTTTAACTTATTGAATGCTTCATCCTTGGATTGGATTGTATATATCCAAAGAAACAGAGAAAAATCATCAATGAAAGTGAAGAAATATTTAGCCTTGCCTAGAGAAGTGATCATAGGTCCACAAATATCACTATGAACCAACACCAGAGGGAAAAAGGCATGCCCTACTAATCCTTTAGGAAAGAACTGATGATGATGTTCTCCCAACATACATCCTTCATAGAGACCAGAGGGTAGTTAAATTAATGGAAAACCATATGCCATCCTTAGACGACTCATATATCACAAGGTCCCACATTTCATATGATGCAAGTGTTGATGCCATAGCTCGTTGGTGTCATTAGTGTTGGCAACTAGTGTGGTGAATCCTTTCTAGTTTGAAGATGAGGATTTCCCCAATTCATACGTGTTATCAGATTTGTCACAATAACGAAATGCAATCACTTTAAAGCCCTCATCCGTGTCCTTGATAATCCATCGATCTGACCAAAACTCCATCTTTTTGTTGGTGCGAGTGATGTCATATATAGAGAAGATTTGGTTTGATTTTTGGATCATGAAGAGTTCCTACAAGTCTGAATCATTGTGCATGGTGAAAATCCATGAGACTTGCTTCCTATCAAGGGCAAGAATTATGATACCAGCACCAATGTACAAATAATTGGCTGCAAAATAAAAGGAAGTATGCTTCCCTAAAGACAAAGCATATCTGCAAAATATATCATGAATCTGCTGAAAGAACCCAAAAAATTTGCAAGAGAGATGAGCACCAATGAAAAAGAGGGTATGAAACATAAGCGTGTGACCAAACAAGCSACAACAACAAATCAATACCCAAAAAAGATTTTCTGTGCTCGACAATGAACAGCAAGAGGACTCAAACCAGCAAGGCTGTGCTCGACAATGAACAGCAAGAGGACTCAAACCAGCAAGGCCAACCCTTAGCACACACAATCCATCCCCCCAAGCTAACTCTATTGAGAAGGCAGAAATCCCCACATCTATGAATGGTCCTCCTTGTGTGAGAATGCTTTGCAGGACAAGAGACGGAATCTACTAATGATGTGTTGCAAAAAACACTGCATCTCCCCAAAATTTAATCTCCATTTGATGAGAATGCAACATAGAGCAGGCAATTTCTTTATAATTAATTTCAGCATACATCAACTATTTATATGCATGGAGACTATCTTGACCTGAAATGTTTATTACAATGCATGGCATTCTCATTTCATCATTTTTTAATTTTATTTAGAATGCACAAAGTGTGTTTCCAATTTTGGGGAATCAAGTTGAGTACCTCCTCTCAACTCTATCTACATGCGAATGCCTCTCTCTCTCTCTCTCTCTCTCTCTCTCTCTCTCTACAACATTTGGATCTGTGTAAGATTATGGGCCGATTATACTATGACCAACTTGGATGTTTGTGTGCATAACATCAAGTGTGTGAGATTGTCTTCATAAAGTTGTAGTTCACAGGGAGATGAAGATACTGAAAATAGATAAACAATAACAACAGTTAGTCCTTATGAGGGACTCACACAAAAATGAAGCATTCTCAACCTTCCTTTCTAAGCTTTCCATGGCAAGAGTGGCTCTCAACGCATGTAATCATTACTGCATTCCAGGTTATATTGTAGCTTGATTTCTCACTCTTAAATAGCAACTTACGCATCATAAGAACAATACTATATGATGTTATGGAAAAGGAATTTTGTCCCCTTAATGAGATTCTTTTATATGTGAAAGCTTTTGACAAAAATAAAAATTTATCTATTCAAAGGATCTTTTGATATCATCAAAAAACTGTGTCCATGTAATACATATCAAATTTTATTAATTTTTAATCTATTTTGAATACACTTTGTTTTTTTAATAGAGATTATAAACATTTTTATGCTACTGTATTGTAAAGTACACCATTACAATGAAATAAAAAAGTTTAAGGTGCTTTTGAAATTCATGGTTTGTTAAAGTTGAAAATAACAAGTAGGTATTATGTATAACTTTTGAAAGCAATAAAAATTAGTCATTCAACTTTAAAAACTAAAATGAAATGGTAAAATTTTAAGACAAATTAGGAAATATTGTTTTAAAAGCCCAAAAATAAATGTAATTCTGATTACCCCCAAGTTTAACCAAACACATACAACTCTGCCAGTCCAACATTGACTTCGGCCTGAGTAATGAAATCTACCCACCAAAGAGTATGCAACTCTGATAATGTTCTTTTACCCTGTGCTGCCAATGTCTTTTCCATATGCAGCTCAATTTCAAATCTCATGGAGTTCCCCAATGCAGTTAAATCTTCCATGCCGCTATTTTTTTAAAATCAACCATATCCATTTTTCAAACCAGATATCATCTCAAATTCCAACAAAAATATAAATTTTTCTCCCCATAATTTGCTTCTTAGGTTTCCCAAATTTTACTCTAGGGTATCATTTCTTCTTTTCCCATACAGAAATACAAACTTCTTTCACTGCCTTGGGGAAAAACAGTTATATAACCAAAAATTTCTTGCTTCAAGAATGAATACTATGACAACAGGATTAGAACCTTACCTCATACAGCAAACCTGATCTGCCTTTCTCGTTGGGCTGCACTGCCTCTCTTTTCACTGGCTGCTTTTTTCCTTTCACAACTGATTCTGGGTCACACTCTTCTCTGGACTGCTCCACTGCCTCATTTCCATGACCTGCATTGGGACCTTCCAAGTCGGCCTCGTTCTTTTTCTTCCCATGCTACAATACCCATCCTTCAAGGTGAGGGCCTCAATGCCCTTTCTTCATGGGGTGGGACCTTTTTGTGCTTCAATACTTTGGATTTTCATGTTCTAACTTTAGCGGTAAAGTACCTAAGCTTTATCAAATACTGTGTCTGCTTCAATTCTTAGCTATCACTCAACTTTCTTCAATGCACTTGGACTCATGCAAGGCTCTCATGCGATCAAACAACACATTTTCGTGGGAACTGATGGGCACAGTACCATGGATAACAGCTTCTGCTGTAAGGATTAGCCACTAACCTGCTCCAGTACCATGAATTATTGAGCATCACATTAAACAGGAGATGAAGAAGGAATATAACAGGAAACAAACATCAATGATCAGGCATGTATCAGTTTCATTATAATCCACCATTTGTATCCCTGTGATCACTCTGTACACTACTTGGATCTAAACTGTGTACATTACATGGAGTAGACTACTAGGGTACAGTTCCAACATTATCTAGTAAACTTTGTACACTGAACAATGCAAAGCCCTCGAGGAATGCAGGTGATACCTGCTAGCTTTAGTAAGATGCACTACATGCTTTGCAGATCATAATTCACAAAGATTGTGCATCTCTGTCCAGGCTCCCATCAATTAGCCTCAAGTCTGCTTATTGTTTATATTTTAACCAAACTAATTAAGATTATTTTAGCTTGGAACCTACTGCATCATTTACAAACCTTTCAGATAATAGCAAATTGGTACCTACAGCACCATCCACAATAGTAAACATTAATAGTGGAGGGGCTACTCAAAATGGGTACAACAAACTATACAAAGAATATCTAGTACAGATGAGCAAGCATATTCATGCCAACAAAATTTCTTGACAAACACAATAGAACAAAAAGCATCAACTACAGTTGTGTGTGTCTTGTGATATGTGAAAGTTTCACTCCAATAAAATTGTGAAAATTGCACATTTAAGCATTTCTAATATCGAGATAGCAGTTAACATTTGACTCTCTGTTTTGAATGCGACGTTCCTCTCATTTAGAAACCCCTATCAACATAAAGTAAAATTAAATAAAAGAACTTACAGAATAGAAAACTTGAAAAACATTCAGCTCCTCCAAATTCTTGGAAGGGCAAAATGTACAATAAACTGTTTCTCACAGCTTTAGACATCCATTTTAATCATCACATCAGCAGCCTAAACTCGTTCTTGAGTTAGCCCTCAAAAAATGATCCAAGAATCTCTACATTGGATCAGTTCATTGTTGTTTCCAGAGTGAACCAACTTGCATGGAACTTGAGTGCAACATCCTCTTCATACCAAAACCCATGTCTTTGACATAGAAAACAGATGAGGATACAGGTTGAATAGTGTACAGAAAGATAACCAACTCAAATGATGCTATTATACAGGTGGCAGAAATTGCAGCCAGGAAATTGACTTTAAGACATGTTAGGAATTACCATGGAAATTGGCTCTCGGTCAATTTGACCAACCAAGAGAAAAGCGGAAAACCTGTTGAATGGACAGTCATATGAGCCCTCAATAATCATCATAGAATTTGAAGAAAAAATAAATGACAACCTTGTAAGGAAACCTTATCTTCTCCATCAAGGTAATTCAAAATATTAGATAGTTATGTTGTCAGAACACCCCATCAAAGATGACAGAATGTAACATCAAGCATAACCACTGCAAAAAGCAAAATTATATTAGATTTTAATATTTTAATTATTTCATAGAACACTGATTTGCAAGAACAACATTAAGCTTACCTCATACTAAAGAAGACATTCTGGCACATGATTCATTGGCAACCAGCACAAGAGATCATCCAAACTACAAAGGTAGGAATAAAAAGACTTCAGACAATTACCGCCATCGATTCCTGCTGCATACATATTAATCATGTAAATATAGTCCACTTGCTTTAGGATTCACTTGGCCCACTGATTTGGTCACTGCCTGCTATTTCCGGAACAAACGAATTGGTTTGATTAGACTGTCCATATCATCAGCTGGTAATCCCAGATTACTTAAAAAATCTGATGCAACCCTTTCCATGGGACCAAGAGCACCTTGGATCAACTCCTTATTATTTTCATCTTCCCCAGATGCATCAAGACTTATGAACTCAAGGCACTCAGGTGCCCCTGATGGCATTTCAAGAGCTGTTTGTGCACAATGCAAACTGAATAAGGCAGATGCAGATTCACTAGTAGCGAAATCCCCTGCTACAAAGTAGCGCCTTTTAGTATTAGTACCACCTTTACGCTCACTTGAAACTTTGGGCTTATCTTTCTTCTTTGGGTGATGAAGCTTACAAGTCAATCTTTCTTTACATTCTCCTGTTGCAGCATACTGTGGGCATACATATGTGTGCTTTTTATTACACTGCCCACAAAAAGGATTAGACTAAAAGATCAGATACCAAACCAAAGTAATGAAAGACAAATAGCATGCTATAGGGAAAAATAGAAGAGTCAGCAATAAAGATGTCCTGATAAATACATAGAAATTTTCTAAAACAACTGAGCGACTCTTTACAGCATTAGAATATCCAGGATTTCAACAATTCCATATTTCAGGCTTTTCTATTTAAGTTTAGGAAAAGACCAAAATTAAATAATAATATATTTCATAACTTCAACAAATCCATAGTTCAGGTTTTGCTATTTACATCTATGATGGGACCAAAATTAAATGATCTTAGTGCATAACTTCAACAATTCCATATTTCAGGTATTCCTGTTTAGATTTAGGACAAGACCAAAATTAAACAATTGTGAACTTTATAATGTAGATGGGATGCAGGTGTGATATCTCTCCTTTGTAATAAAAATGAATGAGATGCAAGTGTGATATCTCTCCTTCATAACAAAAGAAGATGAGATGTAAGGATTTAAAAGCCATTCTGACTTTGGCAAATGCAAGTGAAGTGCAATGCCCCTTCAGGCATGTGATGTACCCATGTATATTGGTAATTTTTAGCAAGCTTTGCTTCGATTTAATTCACCAGCCTTGAACATATTAAGCCATATAAATAAAAGGCCAATGGCTGATGACAAGTCACCAAACTGTTCAATGACAAGAGTGAGCTTAGAGAAGACTGGTGACATAAAGGTGGGCTAACGCTCAATTATGAAAATGGTTGGAGGAAAACCAAAGTTGGGTCTATAGACATATGAACCAGTGTCTTGAAAGTAAGTGCATTTCTGAAGCCACATTAAAGATCTAATCATGCAGGTGAGAATCAGCCCATTCCTTTCTTTGAGATTCTAACAATCACTGAAACAGTGGACACTGAACAGTCTTATAGCCAAGTCCACCAAACCTCCTCACAGTTACCCCAACTTCATTGGTCATAGCAATGTATTCCTCACTGACCCTCTCTCCAATAAAATGTAGCTCAACATGACCCTGTACCCCACCAAAAAGTGCACGAGCACAGAATGCCTATCTTTAGTGCTTCATAGAAATCAATCATCTGATAGCACAGTGAGATATGCAATACAAAACCGCAATATGGAGCTCTCATAAACCATTGATGCAGACCTCCCAACCCATGCTAAGAATGTGGGTATCTAATAAGCATCTGACCAGCTCAAAACCAAAATAATTATGCAGCCATTTGTGGTCAATGGTCAGGCTTCTCCCTTCCAACCTAGTTGGACTTCTGTTACAATTCATGAGAACTCCATATTGCAGCAATACATAGCCATGATATGGAGTTCTCATAAACCATTGGTGCAGACCTCCCAACCCATGGTGAGAACATGGGTGTCTAATAAGCACCTGACAAGCTCAAAATCAAAATAATTATGCAGCAATTTAGGGTCAGGATTCTCCCTTCCAACCTAATTGGACTTTCTGTTACTTCCTATGTAGAAAATGCAATTAACAAGAGTGCACTCTAGCACTCCTGAGGCATAGGCCCTCAACCAAGAGGTGTTTACCTGGCCTGATCCTAGTTGAATATCAACATAATAGATAGTTACTGTTTCTACCCACTGGGCAGTCCATGTGACTAGCATGAAGCTCATTAGGATATCACCATGTGCAGAGCACATTATGTATTTAATCTACCGTAGGGTATTTCAGCTTTGTTTCTTAATGAAATTTGGGGTCCGTGTTCAGTCTTGATTACAGCCCTCCCAAAGAATGATCTTCTAAGACAGTGGGGCCAAAAAATTCCTTTTTTGGGTCCCAAAATGTTAATTGATACTATAATCTGTTCAGGGACACTGTCATGAAGCAATTGTAGAGGCTACAAGGTGCAAAATTTTTCCTAAGAATCTTTGGTCCAGTTCTTTTAATACAAAGTAAGGGGCCATGTTGAATTGATTCAGTGGTTGCAATCAATTAAAAATCAAAAGGACTATATCAAAGACTATAGCTTATTAGAAAATTTGAATGATGCTTTATACTTTAAGACACATTTTTTGTTCATTTAACTAATTTGTATACACTTTTCATCATAACTGGTCCTCACATTGCCAAAAACCATACATAGCAAATTTCAATACACATACAGACACTAGATATTTGATATAACACACAAAAACCGCATACAGCAAGAACAGAGATAAACATATCAAAGCAATTACAATATGTAATTTTCCCTATGGAATAGAAAAGACAATACCTTATCACCTTCAGCACAGTAGCCTTTGAGAAATCCATCACAAACTGAAGCTTTTGGGTTGACATTTACATGCCTGTAAGGACAATTCTCGTGGGTGCAATAACCTGTCAAAAGCAAAAAACAATAGATTAACTGGGCTACCAGGAATAAGAATATGCTTACCACACAATACAGAAATGTCATATTAACTCACCCTGTAGAAAATATGAGCAATCTTCCATGCGCTCTGGCATGATCTGTGCAGAAAAATCAACAGATCAAGTAAGATACAGCATAATTACTCCTACCATAAAATCTTGACAACTGTCTCATTTTCCTTTAATCTAGACATCTCCAAATTCTAGTGTATGGGCAATTAATGTTTTACAATACCTTGTGAGTCAACTCACAGTTAACATTGGAACAGGTACCCCTCAGGAACTTAGTGCATACAGCTACCTTTTCTCGATCGTGAATGTAAGGACATTTACCTCCCTCCTTATCACACTTGCCAAATCTCGTAAAAAATTGGCAATACTGTTGTTTTTTAGCCAAACGGCATCTGGCAGTGTGTAAACTCCATCTAACTTTCTCACTGGCTAGGGCACGGCTTATTGTCTTTGGATCCCTAACAAGTTGGTTTCCATTTCCAACCCTTAAATATCTGTTCAAATCCCATGCAAAGAACTTGTTATTGAAGCCCAAAATACAATAGTAGCTCCATGTTTTAAATTATTATATAAACTAACCCTCAAAAGTTTTCTGATTGCAAGCAAAAAACTTATCACTCCGGCTTGAAAACAGTCATAGATCCATTTCAGATCACTGTGTCATATACAACTCCAAATGGGAACAAGAACAGGTCCACTTACTGATTGCCACCAATGGATACCCTCTTTGGAGTGAAAATCTTTGCAGTATTAATTGCTTGACTCGCCAATGAAGCATCGACACTAGAGGTAGACTCTTCATCTATAAAATAAACAAATTATATGTGATATGAAAAAACCAACTAGCTGCATGTATTTCAATCAAACAATTCAAGCCTTTTGTATCTCAAAGTGGAAATGTGATGCAACCCACACAAACATGCCCCCCGTGCATTTGCATGCCCTCAGAAACAAAGAAAAATATGCCCCCATACATGTATGTGCACAAAAATAGGTATTTACAATTTATATAGACAAGAATAAAAACTCAAATGCACATTCAAAAAAGAAGGAAAAAATGAAGATATATTCCATGCACTGAATAACAAATCAATTTCCACTCAGTAAAAGTATGAAAAGAAAACATCTGCTCACCAGGAATCCTCTGAAGTGTCCGCTTAGATGGATCCATCTTATACCGAAACAAACCAACACGGACAATGCGTTCTCCTGCACATAAACCCATTTGCTTTTTCTTTATGTCAAATTCAAAGGCAGCAGAAAATTCTACTACAATACATTTACAGCATGTTGGCAGCGATAATCTGACAGATTCAAGATTGAAGCTAAATCCTCACTGCGCTGACTACTGAATGAAGTTCCTCAGAGAACTTCTCCATACCAGTGATTTCTCTTGACTTGCGAGCACGTGGTTTCATTGCTTTAGCAGCCTGCTTCTGTGTTTTGGCCTTGGTGCCAGTAACAACATCAGCAATAGCTTTCTCTTCCCTTTTCTTCTTCTCTGCTGCAGCTACTGCTATTGTTGCTTCCTTTAAAACATAGAGCCAAATATTATCTATATGGATCAAGCAAGCGCACAAGGAAATTGCCAGTAAATCATGGTTATAAATTAACAAACATTAGAGCAAGGATAGGATAACTCACCTCATTAGCCTCTTTTGAGCGTTTTTCAAGAGACTTGGTCCACTTTAAGTTAGATCCTCCGAGACTCAAAACACCTGACCTACGTAAAGAGAAACCATCAAGCGATTTTGTGTAAACGGTGTCCCTCTTCAGAAGACGCTTCAGCTTCTTACTGCATCCCCACACCAATCACTTAAAGTTAATTATCTTTGAAAAACAAGTAAACTATACTTCTTGAGAATTCTGAAAAGAAATTTGAGAAAGAGAACCACTTAATATTTAGTACACAAAAACCATAGAGGGACTGTTTGTAACCTCATTAGAGAAAGTGAGGAGCCTTTGCTGTAATCTGGAACAGCTTTGATTTTTCCTAAACGGACTGATCTTCCATATGATGGCCTTTTCCATGGAAAAAGCAAAGGAACCACCCTTTTTGATTGCAAAAGTGGTAAACTTGAAGGATGTTGTGCTTGACTCAAAGTCCATACTCGTGAAGATTGCAAAATGCAATGTTTCTTCTGCTTCAATACTGCAGATGTGCAAATTACCTTTAAGATTAGTTTATGATAACTGAAACCTCAAAGAAAACAATGGATCACGTGACAGCTTAAATTAGGTTTAAAATTAATTTGAAATCTATTAACAACCTCTTCTCATGCTATTCTGTTGTCACTTGTCCGTGTCTTTGCAATTTGGGTGAGTCATAAATACAGTTTTTAATCACAGAATAAACATGTAAGTTGCAACTATAGACTGATTACTCTTTTACTTTTGATCCTAATTCATATGGCACTGAAGCAGTTTTCCATGCTATAGATGAAATTGTACATTGACCAAATCGGCATATAATCTGGATGCATTTCCTTTTTACTTGTCAATGACTGAAATTATGAATGCTAAAATATGAAATAAGGTAAGCTGCTTGGAAGTTTGGTCAATCTATAGATCCAAACAAGGAAATCATGGCTTAGTAATAGCAAGCAGAATGATTGAATCCACTTGGAATGCATTGGAAATGCTCTGAGAAACAAACTTTTTGAATTCCAACATTTTTGGCAATTTCAAACGGGGGAAAAGAATTGGGGTGCCTGCCCCAAAACAAGAAAACAGGCCTTGACAAGATGCTAGCAAGCAGTCAAAAATAAAAGTGAGAGGGCATTATGAAAGTCCAAACCCATCTGATTTTTCATAATTGCTAGTCCAAATTACTTCTGGAAAAAGTGCACAAATGCACAGTGAAAGTGGATTATAAGTTTCTTGATGTATGAAGCTAACCCTTGTTGCAAGCCTCTTGATGTTTGATTGGGTGTGTGTATGTGTGTGCATGGATTCCTTTTGATTAGCATATCGCTATACTTTGATGTTTCAGTTCAGAAATTAAACGTGACACTGTGTATAAGTACACTGGTCCCAGAACTATGTCTGCCAAGCTACATGCAAGAATTAACAAAAGTCCTGGCAACCTCAAAGACACTAACAAAAAAGAAAAATTATTTAGGTCTCATTTATCGGTATTAAGAAAGGCCTCGAACCAATCAATTTTGTCCGGCAACTAAGCAATCTATAGATGGAGGACAAGGAATCAGTCCTTGACTATCTGTCTGCCAGCTTTGCAGATCCTGGCAATTCACAGAATTGACGATGCATTTTATGCTGCAAAATCTCTTGGACTGAGAAAAAGGATGAAACAAAATCCAATAGAAAATAAGGATTCACTGTATATGTGGAAGGATACCTCATTGCAGTAAAAGCAGTGTTGAATATATCAGCATTATATCGGAAATTTCGGATGTGTCGCCGACATTTTCACCTGGCCGAAATTTTCTTCCGAATATTTCGCGAAACTTTCGAAATTTTCAATGTGTCGCGACACATTCACTAACTCACGACATTTTCTCAATGTGTCGCGAGTCGATGGAATATGTCGGCCTGCTTAAGTTTTTTAGCAAATAAAAAGCGCGTGAGGGGTTTCACTAAAATTCTTAAAAGTGACATTCTCCTTTATCTTTCATTTTCATCCTTTTACTTAAATTTTTAACATTACCATTAATTGTTTCAGGATGTTTGAGAGTGGTTCCAACCTCATTGGACTTCATATGGAGAAA
>ML818455.1:75578-97917 GCA_009831015.1 Picea engelmannii | reverse complement strand
ACTCCGGCGGTTGGACATTAGATCACATGGCTTAATGCTTAAAAGTATTGAGAATCCTTGTATTATGTAATATGTATAGCATGATGTAAAGCTGATTAGGAGCAAGGAAATTAAAATAATATGCCATGAGTTGAAATATAGAACAGGGTCTTTAAAAAAATTACTAAAAGTCATAACTCAGTGACATTGCATTTAGGAGGAGACAGCACAGAAGAAAACGTGGTAAAACAATTAAGAGTCAAACCTCTGCCAAGCTTTGTTTGGAAAACTGCCATGTTTTGTTGAGTTTTCAATCTTGGAACCTTCATCTCCTTTGTACCCGAAAAACAGCTTGTACCAGGAACCTCTGAGGCCTTAGTGGTTTTGGTGTCCAATGGCAAGCTGCTGCGAACAAGCTGGTTCTTCTTTCGCTTGTAGTAATGATCTTGTACCAGGCCATTGGAAGGCGACTGGCTGCCTTCACTAATAGATGCTGTTGAACTGTGCAATTTACATGTTGGAGCTGCAATTAACTGATTTGACTTTCGCTTCAAATAAATCACTTGAGCTGCCGTGACATTTTCAACCTGATCTTCATTAAGATTGCTTCTACATAGTGACAAATTGTTGGATGGAACACTCCTTACTTGGCTTTCAACAGATTTGTTGACCAGATTAGGCACCTTTTCAATACTAATCTTGACAGCATCCACAACAGGTGAATCAGTACTCATTAAATGCACTTTGGGAGGAATACTCGATAATGCTGCATAAGCAGAAGACTGTGGAGAGCTGGTAACGCAGACTGGAAATTTCACAGTTTGTGCTAGAGGTGGGGTCCTAGGTCTCTCTAAAGCAGGTGTAGCACACTCAACTGCCATTACACTCCCATATGCTGTAGCAGAAAAAGGCCCTGTGCTCACAGCATTAGTGCCCGAACCAGCTGCAATGTTGTTTATGTTTCCTCTTGTTGATAGATTTCTAATGGGAGAAGATTTCTGTAGACGTGCCTTATTAGCATTCAAGGATGCAGACAAATCTGATACTGTAGAAGAGAACCCAATGGAAGAACTGGAAGCCCTTACAAGACTATTCCCCTTGCGAACATAAGCTGCTGATTGGGAATTCTCCACCTTGGCCACAACCTGCTCCCCCGAAGCATTAGCATAATGATTCAAGCGTGACCGAGATATCATACAAGAACCAATCACGTTACCAGTCCGATGCCAGGTTCGAGGCCTTGTGGCATGTATTTGATTAGCTATTCCTTTGGTCCGAATAGGGGGACCAAAAGTAGAAGGCCTGCCTTGAGGCAACGAAGATGCTGATATCAGATTTTGTGAGAACTTGTTATCTGGCTGTGAGCTTTGAGTTGGGAATGTTCGTGACATTTCTTGAGTTACTTGTGATCCCAGAGTTCTATCTTGACGCAGTTGAACATCGGCAAGAGGCCCCTGTGACCCGGTTGCTTCAATACCAGTTTGTGAAAATGCAGGTGTCAAACAACCATGCTCCATCTTTTCACTGTCTGTTATGGCATGCTTGTCCGTCTGCTCAACTCTCAACTTCTTCTGTGGTCTTTCCTCAAAGTTTATCATGTCAATGGCCTTGCCATCTGAGGATGCAAAAGAGGTACCTTGTGGAAATAGAAATTCCATGGTGGTTGGTCCATTGTTAACCGGATTGACCTTTGTAGAGGCGGGAGTATCATTCTCCCCGCAGTCCAACAACAAACGTTTCAATGGCACTACAGCTCTGTCCTTGGACTGCATTGCTAAACTTATATTTTTATCATCTAGCTCTTCTACGTATGAGGAAGACTCAAATGAATCAGCTTCTAAAATCGAACCTTTCTCACATGAAATAGTTTCTGAAATAATATTCATGGGCCTGGTTTTTGTCTGAGAACCTGCATTCAGATTGTCTGCTGATCCATTTTTCTTAAGTCCAACACCTTGACCGTCTATGACTTCCTTCTTGGCTTGTTCTTCAATCTCTTCTCTAGGCAGTGAATGCACTTGGACAAATCCTTTGGAACTCGATGAATTGGTCCTGTATTCAGGCAGAGTATCATATTCCGAAGTAACAACTTCTTGAGCTATCATTCCACTGGGTCCAAAAACAACAGAAAGGTCTGCTGTGTTCCTTTCACACTGAGCAGAACCTAGCTTTTCAAATTCATTCCACTTTCCAGCTTCAGAGATGTACGCAGATTGTTCACCTTGCAAAGCTGGCTGTCGCAAATTGGGGACAGATCCATTTTGCGATATTCTCCCTTCTTTGACCGGTGCTAGGCTATTACCAGGCGTCTGAGTAGCCAATGCATCGAGCGGATTCCTTCTTCGCTTAAGTTTCTTCTTGTTCGGTTGATCCCACAGAGCAGTTTTATTTTTCATTGTGATTTTCTGATTCTTTGAAGACAGGTTGCCCGGGATTCCCAGTCTTTTTCCTTTGTTGTGAGCCTTTGTTGCTGGTTTTTCCAATTGATGTAACCCTGCACCAGTAGCTGCAGAAGTTGGATATTCTTTTACAACTTGAGGAAAAAGCTCATCTTCCTCAGAGACAACCTCCACATCCTCTACTGCAAATTGCAGTGGGGTCTGCATGGTTTTCCCTTTAGAAAATCCAGGGAACGCCGCCATATCATCCTCATCACGTAAGCTTTCTGCCCTTATTGGAAATTCTCTAGATCCTGGCAAGGCTGAACCATAAGAATTGCGAGCAGAACGAATAGATTCCGTCTCTGGAACCATTTTCCGCTGGTCCCCTGGATCAATGAAATTATTATTAAACTGCAGATCGCTCTGACTCTGCTGCCACTTAACCCTTGACTGAACAGGCGGGGGAGGAGGCAAAAACATATCCCGTTGAGGGGAGTAATCAAATTGGGCATCCCTCCTCCTCTCGGTCCTCTCAAAACCCAAATCCACAAACTTTGGTCTTCTCCGCATAAACTCCCCATCGTCATCTTCTTCTAGACTTCTTTTCCTACTGATTTTCTCGAACTCAAACCTTTCATTTAATCGAAGTCTGACATTAGAAGAAGAATTTTGTTCCAGAATAGGGTTTGGGTTTAGATTTCCTCTCACCTGATGATGATGATGATGGCTCTCTCTGAATCGCTGAGCAGGCCAATCCCGATAATCCTGTCGGCGTACTGTGGGAGAAATGGCCTCTGGGCGCTCCATTGCTCTATGTAAATTACCCCTGATCGGCATCTCATGGTCTTCATCAATAACAGTTGCCCGGTTGGCAGAATTGGCATTGACTCTGTTTCTGTACGCCATGATAGCTTCACGGTCCCATGGTTCCAGAGGAACTGGTGCAGAAGGGTACCTCGTACTCTGAATACCCAAATGGTGATCCTTCATACTGTTATCGTTTCCATGGAGAACAAACGGATGAGAAGGAAGAGGAGGAAGAGGAGGATGTACATGGGGATTGGGATGAGGCGGACGAAACCTTCTGTCGCCTCCTGCAAAGTCCACCACTGGATTTGGACTGCGCGACTGGAATTGGAATTGGAATTGGCGAGCCCTCGCGTCCATTACTCCACTCCACTCCAACCAAACAACCCCTGGGGCTTGTGAATTTTAGAAATAACAAAATGATAGATGGATCGAAAGATACAGCTAAATCTCTTTAATGGGTTCGATTGAGCTTCAGAATCTATCAAGCTTCTGCAAAAAAACGGATATAAACGATCGAATATATGATGAACTCGCGGTCTCCTTGCCTTGTTTAGTTCTCTTGGTGGATCCAAATGCTTTTAACCTTCAATTATTACACTAGTTAACATCGTGCATCCAACTTTCGTATCGGCCATCACTATAGCCTTTTAGTATTCAAATGATATTTGACTTCGTTAACAATTATGGTCGGTCTATCTAGGATGGAAGTCAAGACTTGTCTAAATTCTTCACTTTGTATTTAAATTACTAGTTTCTGTCCATGTTGCATCAATTATGATGTATATATTGATTGTAAAATAGAACCTCTCACCTCTCCTCTACAATGACTAGGGTCCTACCATTACGTCTAATAGAGATAGTGTCATGGAATGTCAAGGGTTAACACATCTTCACTACAAAGTTATGTAAGGATATGTTATCAGAGTTGGATATTTATATTTTGCAGGTAAGAGAAAAATATTTTAGGTTTAATCTTAAGAATTATTTGAATTGCATATAAGTTACTTTATTCTCTAACTATGAGGGATGCAAAGGGGTGTTGTGATTTTGGTTTCTCCCTTAATAACTATTTATATTATAGATTAGGGTATCAACCCCTCTCGATAGTTGGTTTGGATTTTACTCAACTTAAATGGTCATATGCTAGGATTGGTAAGTATTTATGCTTTTGATAATGTAGATGAGAAAGCATTGTTTTATAGATGGATGGATTGTAGTTGATATCATGAAGGTCTCATTGGTTTAATTGTGGATTTTTAACATGATTGATGAAACAAAAGATAGATAAGGCATGATCCTAGTCATTGTTTGTTAAAAAAAAGGGAGCACGAGCTAGTCTTAAGGCACACCTTAAGCTCTATGACTTTAACAGATTCAGATGAAGATAACAATTCGGAGTTGAGGATTACATCGTCCAATTTGAAAAAGAGTAATTAACATGCCCTCAAGCGACTCAATAAAGGCATGCTTTCAAAGTAAAATAATTGTGTGTTTAAATGTTATGAATCTCAGCATGTTCAAGTGTTAGTCGATGACACTCTTTCAAACCATACATAATCAATCCATTTCTTTATTTCCTTAGGGGTTGAAAGAATGTGCGTGCCATTATGAATGTTTCTCATCTTGAGAACCAAAGTTGCCTAAACTCCATTAAGGAGATTTGGAAGCTTGTTTGTATGCCTCAAAGGAGAGGACAAGTGGATCATATGGGAGGAAGCAATTGCAAGAGCCAAGTATTTATTCAAAGGGGTTGGTCACCATATTACTTCTACCTAAAAAAAAGTATAGCAAGATAGTCAAGATGATCCAAACCACCATTTGGGTTGTTTAGGTGATTATCATGTAGTTTCAAGGAAAACACTTCCAGACCGATTTTCATGGATTTCCCATAATACCAACCCCCCCCCCTCCCCTCCCCCACAACACTTTTTTAATATCATTTTGATCCCCTTCATGTTGTTCTTCTTGTCAAGACATTTCCAACAAGCTATGAAGTATCCAAATTGGAGTTCAAAGCAAGGAGTCATGGTCTCAAAGTTTATCATCACATTTATCTAGGTTGTACACCTTCCTTATGGAATTACACATCTAGTCTCTTGATATTATTGTCTCTTCATTTTTCATGTACATAGTAATATGTCACAGTAAAAATCGATTGTATTCATAAAACAATGGTGTATACAATTGGTATTAATTTTTAGAAGAGATGTCTAATCGTTGCAATTCCTTATCCCAAGAGAATTATATTCATAAAAGAGGGTTGTATACAAATGGTAGTGATCTCTGAGAAAAGATGTCTAGCTATTGTTATTCCCCAACCTAAGATAAGAGGTAGATGCCTCATTTTATTACTGTGTTCATGAGAAAATGAAGAGATGAGAGTACCAAGAGACTAGAGGTCAAAAGGGCATAAGTCAGGTGCATCAAGTGGAAACGTGATGGACAATTTTTCGAGACCATAACTCCTTTCTATGAACTTTTATTTGGGTGTTTGATAACACAAAGGAAAGATATCAACAATGAGAGCAACATGAAAGGGGTCAAACTATGTTTCAAAAGTTTTTTGGGGGAGGGGGACAATGTGGAATCCCCTAAAATTGCACTGAGAGTGGTTGATCCAAAAATGCTTGAGGATCACCCAAATGGCCTAAATGGTTTGAATGGTCCAAAGGGTGGTCTTGATTGGAAGAAGAATCATAATAGGGGAGACAATGACTCCAATCTAAACCATTTAATGAGGATATTCAAGATAGCATAGCTTGGGTTTTAGCACAATATTAAAGTCTTTAAGATTGGAAGCTCCATGGGAGTCAAGTTTCACTCTTTTAAGACCATGGATAGACCCATAAAATATTTATTCAAAGCCTTAGCTTCTAAGGAGGTCATGGAAAACATGTATGCTCTTAAAACACCAGAAGGAAGGCTTATCCAGTACATAAAGATAAAAAAAAAAAAATGTTGATCATTACAAAATGTGTTTTCAATTGCAATGAATTAATGAAGAATGTTTGAGGCAATGCAAACCTATGTGGACACAGTTCCTCAAAAACTAAGTAGCACACAAATGGAGCTTCATAATTTTGTTATCAATGTGTGATCTGGATTTTATGAGCAGAACGAAATGACTACAGATTATTAACAGGTGCTTAACACAAAATAACAGAGATACAATAAAACTGGTTTTCTATTCAATAAGGAAATAAGCTGAAACTGTAAAATGCAGCGGAAACAAGCTTGCTTGAATGGTGGTGGCTTATCTCTGAGAAGAGATGTGGCGGTTGTGCTCATTCGCAAGAAGATGATTACAATGAGGCTCTGAAGGCCTTTTTACAATAAACAAGAATGTCAAAAACCCTAGACATCCAAAAACCTAACCCTAGGAGATGAAGCGCCAAAAGTCATGTGGGCCTCGTTTGGGTAAGTTAGTACATCAACTTCTCGGGGTCGTAACTTTTACATACGATCTTTGTTTTAGGCGTGTGATAGCCCGTTGGAAAGGTATTGTCGAGGAGATTCATATTGGGGGCTCAATTGTGCCTTTCACTATTGTTGAGATGCTCGATCCTGAAAAACCTTCATTTAGGCCCTCAAAATGGCCCCAGAAGTTAAAACTGCTAAAAATAGTAAATTGCCAAAATTGTCAAAAAAATTGTTTTGAGCCAGTTGGAAAAGGTGGGTGGCCATCGATATCCACCTGAATCAATCCTCCCTCCTTAGGAAGCAATGGTCTCCATTGCGTTGAGTTCCCCCATCAGATGAGGAAATTTATGTTGAATTTGGCCCCGGGTGAGCCACTTGCCTTGGTACAGGAGTTGCCCTGCTTTGACGACTCGATAAAGATGGATCCTTTACTGTCGAGTGCCCTTAATCTGTGTGTCCACAATCTGATCATTGGATTCCTATTGTATGCAGTCGGGGTTGAGCTTTGTTGGTGTCAGTTGCTCTACTATGTTTGAGGTGTCCAATAATGGTGGGAAATAAGGGTGAAGTAGATCCACGTTGAACATTGGGTGCAAGCCAAGGAAAGGAGGAAGGTTGAGCTCAAAATCATTATCTCCCATGGCCTTGGTGATGGTGTACGTCCCATAACAGAGTGGGCGAAGCTTCCGATGGGGTCCTGTAAGGCGTTCTTTTTGCAAGTGCAACCAAACTTTGTCACCCACCTGAAACTTATGTGGCACTCGATGTTGATCATGGCGCTGCTTGTACTTGTCATTAGACTTTTTTAGGATATCTTGAACCTGTTGGCGAATGTGCTGGATCCACTCAATGAACCGGGTGGCTTTGTCATCTTCAGTTGGAGCAGGAGATGAGTCAGTCGAGGTGACCACAAGGGGAAGTGCAACATCTATGGGACCCAATGGTTGGAATCCCAACCCCACCTGAAAGGGGTTGTGGTCGGTTGAGCTATGCAGGGCTCGGTTGTAGCTATGTTGGACATAGGCAAGGCTCTCATCCCATGTGCGAGGGTGATTTGAATTATACATGCAAAGGATATGCACAATCATTAGATTGACGACCTCGGTTTGTCCATCTGTTTGGGGGTGGAAGGTCGTGGATTTGGTGAGCTTGGTGTCCAACAGTGACCAGAGGCTCGACCATAATGTGCTGAGAAATCGACTGTCCCAATCTGAGACAATGGTTTGTGGGATTCCAAAATGTACCCAGACTCATTCAAAGAAGAGTTTGGCAGTGGCCTCTACTGTGATGTTCTTCTTGCAGGCAACCATAATCGCCATCTTAGAAAAGCAATCAACAACCACAAAAACACAGTCATTTCCCTGCTTGGTGGACGGGAGGCCCAACATGTCGTCCATTGAGATGGATTCCCATGGGCTGTCAGGAGTAGGAAGAGGGGTGTACAGGACCTGTTTCTTAGTGGTCGGTTTGGCAATAACGCAGGTAGTGTAGGACCCGATATACTTGTTGAGCTCCTGTCGAAGTTTCGGCCAATAGAAATGTTTGTGTAGCATCGCCACTGTCTTTTTGACGCCAAAGTGTCCTACCACCCGACTGTAGTGCGCTTCCCAGATCAGCTTCGCTCGCTCGCTTGATGGAACACAAATATGGCCCAAACGACACAATAACCCATCCTGAAGATAGAAATTATCGACAACTGCGTTTGTACCCAACATTTGGTAGGTGGTGGTAAAGTCTGGGTCTATCTCATAGCATTGGGGCCATCCAGAGGTCTCATGGCCGCAGGAGCCTAACACCGTGGTGAGTGTCATGACTGGTAGTCTGCCGAGGCAATCAACGACATGATTGGTGCTTCCTGTTTTATACTTGATGTTGAGGTGGAATTTTTGCAAGTATGTGGACCACTTTTGATGGCAATCATTCTGCAATTTTCCTTGTGTCTGTATGAACTACAATGGCTTATGATCAATGTGGATGACTGTCTCCTTCCCAAAAATATAATGTCTCCACTGGTGGCAGGCTTGCACAATGGAGTACATTTCTTTGTCATAAGTAGGGTACTTATGGACAACATCTGATAGTGTATCACTATGATAGGCCACGGGGTGGCCGTGTTGAGTGAGAACGGTGCCCACCGCATAGTCTGAGGCATCTGTCTCGATCTCAAAGGGTTGATGCAAGTCTGGTAGTGAAAGTACTGGGGCTGAGCACAAGCACTGCTTCAAATCGTCGAACGCTCATTGTTGGGACTGGCCCCACGCAAATTTCTCCTTACCACCACCAATATGGGAGAATCCCAACACGAACCTGCGATAAAAATTGGCAAGGGCTAAGAAGCTTTGAAGCTCGTGGTTGGGGCTAGTCAGTCACGGATGACTTGGATCTTGGATGGATCCACATGTACGCCATGTTGATCAATTATGTAGCCCAGGTAATGGACCCTGTGCATGTCGAAGGAACATTTTTCCAAGTTGGTATATAGCTTGTGCTGCCGCAGGGTGTGCAGAACTTGTTGAATATGTTGCAAGTGTTCGGCCCAAGTCTTGTTGTGAATGAGAATGGCATCCAAATACACCACTACAAAATTATTGGTGAATGGTCACAGGATATCGTCCATCATCCTCATGAAAGTGGTTGGAGCATTTGTCAAACCAAAGGGCATGACCAACCATTCAAAAAGGCCTTCCTTTGACTTGAAGGCAATTTTCCATACATTTGTCTGTTCTATCGGGACCTGGTGGTAGCCAAACTTCAGATCAATCTTACTGAAGTATTTGGCCCCCGTGAGTTGATCAAGGAGGTCGTTGATTCGGGGAATCGGGTACCGGTTTCTGACTGTGATTTTATTCAGAGCCCTGTAATCAATGCAGAGTTGCCATGTTCCATCTTTCTTCTGTAGCAGCATGATTGGGCTCCCGCAAGGTGATGAGCTGGGATGGATGTGCCCCTTGTGGATCAGTTCTTGGATCTGTCGCTTGATCTCCTCATTCTCTAACAGAGAGTTGATAGACTGGCCCATTGGGCAGTGGTGTGTCGGGGGTCAGATCGATGGGGTGCTTGACCTGACAGTGCAGAGGTACCTCAGTAGGTGAGGAGAAGATATCTGAGTATTCTTCCACAACCTTATCTACTTGCTTCTGCTGTGTGGAGAGGTCAGCTGCAGAGACCCTAAATGTGGCTGTGATCTTTCGCTTATTCTAAGAGCGAATCACGAAGAAGACAAACTTCCCCATCTAAGAGATGACCTTCCTTCATTGTTTAGCAGAGATCAAGGAAATAGCACTAGGTGGGACTGCCTCGGGTATCCTATACAATTTCATGTTCAAAGTAATAATAACACTACAAGGCCTAGACTCATATACAGCATGGCGTTTCCATAAATAAGGTTGGCCCAAAAGAACATCACAAACTTCGAGAGGAGCAACATCACACAATACCTCTTCTTTGAAGGGCTTGATGCCGTATGACAGTCGACATTGTTGGCTGACGCGGAGATCGCTTCCTTGGCGGAGTCATCCAATGGTGTAGGGTTGTGGGTGCGGTGTTGTCGGTAGGGCCAGCCACTTGACGACCTCTGCTGAGATGAGGTTCTTCTGGATACCGCTATCCACGATGAAGTGCAGCGGGGTGCCTTTTACCCACATTTGTGAATGGAAGAGGCGTTCTCCTTCTTCTGGCTCGTCTGGTTCACCAGGCTGGAGCTTGGTGGTAGCAATGGTGGCACTGGGTTCCGCGTCAATAATCCATCTTCCCCTTTCTGGTTCTATCTCAGAGTCTGAACCCACATCTGATTCAGAGGCTTTCACTTTGGCCACCAGCGACTGCTTTGAGCGACAGTCAGCAGTGTTATGCCAAGGGCTCTTATGGAAGTCGCACCACTTCCCGGTATCTTTCTTTATCTTTATGGTGTCCTTCTTTGCTTGTGGCTTGGACTAGTTGTCCCGATACTGTCCATCTTTGCTATGTCCTTTGTTCTGTGGGTTGGGGCCGCCCTTCCCTGGATTTTGTTGTGAGGGGTTCCCAGGCCCAAATTTTCGCGTCTTTTGTTTGAGCTTATGCTCGATTTTGATGTCATATCGGTAGGTCGCGCCCAAGGATGAGATGTCCAAAAATTCCATTTTGGTATGGATGTATATATGCAGAGCGTCGCGATACTTGAGCACCAGATGTCGCTCTGAATCTTTGATACCTATCTTGGTGCGCAAGGTATGAAGGATATTCGTGAAATCTGGCACTGCTTGGTCTCTTTCTTGATGTAGTGTGGTCCATTTGGTATACAAGTCGTCATAACTTCTGGCAGGGTAGTATTGTTCCTTAATAGCATCCCTGAAGGAATCCCAGGTGGTCGTGATTGTAAATAATGAGGGTTCCTCTGTTTCCTTTTGCTCACAAGAAGTTTCCCACTAATCTTTGACATGGGGAACAGCTTGGAGGAGCGTAAAAGTAATATTTTCTTTATTCGAAAATTTATGGACAGAAAAATACCCTTCTAGTAAATTCAACCACTTGTCTACAACATCTGTGTCTATCTGACCTTCAAATATAGGAATATCGAAGTTTATTTGTACCTTGAAGGGGGTGGCGCCTCCGCTCGAAGAAGATGTGTCGCATGTTGGTAGCCATGAAAGGATTTGCATGAAACTCTCCATCATCTCATTCCTTTGTTGCGTGAGGGCTTCCTCAATCAACAGTTTGAAAGGATATCCTGTCCCATCATATTTCTTTTCTCATGCCATGAGAGGTCACTTGGGTGTGTGAGAGATTTTGTCCTCAAGAGAAACAAGCTCGAGACTGAACTCTTTGTACTCCGACCTCGTTGGGGACATGCATCAAGACGACAAGGAACAAACCACTCTGATACCACTGATCCAGATTTTATGAGTAGAACGAAATGACTATAGATTATTAACATGTGCTTAACACAAAATAACAGAGATACAGTAAAATTGGTTTTCTATTCAATAAGGAAATAAGTTGAAACTGTAAAATGCAGCGGAAACAAGCTTGTTGGAATGGTGGCGTCTTATCTCTGAGAAGAGATGTGGCGGTTGCACTCATTCGCAAGAAGATGATTACAATGAGGTTTTGAAGGCATTTTTACAATAAACAAGAATTCCAAAAACCCTATACATACAAAAACCTAACCCTAGGAGATGAAGCGCCAAAAGTCATGTGGGCCTTGTTTGGGTAAGTTAGTACATCAACTTCCCGGGGTCGTAACTTTTGCATACGATCTCCGTTTTAGGCATGTGATAACCTGTTGGAAAGGTATCGTCGAGGAGATTCATTTTGGGGGCTCAATCATGACTTCAATTATCATAGAGACGCTCTATCCTGAAAAACCTTCATTTAGGCCTTCAAAATGGCTCCGAAAGTTAAAACTGCTAAAAATAGTAAATTGCCAAAATTGTCAGAAAACTGTTTTGAGCCAGTTGGAAAAGGTGGGTGGCCACCGATATCCACCTGGATCAATCCTCCATCCTTAGGAAGCAATGGTATCCATTGTGTTGAGTTCCCCCATCAGATGAGGAAATTTATGTTGAATTTGGCCACGGGTGAGCCACTTGCCTTGGTGCAGAAGTTGCCCTACTTTGATGACTCAATAAAGTTGGATCATTTGTTGTCGAGTGCCCTTGATCTGTGTGTCCACAATCTGATCGTTGGATGCTTGTTGTATGCAGTCGTGGTTGAGCTATGTTGGTGTCATATGCTCTGCTACGTCTGAGGAGTCCAATAATGGTGGGAAATAAGGGCGAAGGAGATCCACGTTAAACATTGGGTGCAGGCCAAGGAAAGGAGGAAGGTTGAGCTCAAAAGAATTATCTCCCACGGCCTTGGTGATGGTGTACGACCCATAATGGAGTGGGTGAAGCTTTTGACGGGGTCCTGTAAGGCGTTCTTTCTGCAAGTGCAACCAATGTCGCCCACCTGAAACTTATCTGGCACCCGATGTTGATCATGGCGCTGCTTGTACTTGTCATTGGAATTTTGTGGGATATCCTAAACCTGTTGGCGGATGTGCTGGATCCGCTAAATGAACTAGGTGTCTTTGTTAGCTTCAGTTGGAGTAGGAGAGGAGTCGGTCAAGGTGACCACAAGGGGAAGTGCAACATCTATGGGACCCAATGGTTGGAATCCCAACCCCACCTGAAAGGGGTTGTGGCCAGTTGAGCTATGCAGGGCTCGATTGTAGCTATGTTGGACATAGGCAAGGCTCTCATCCCATGTGCAAGGGTGCTTTGAATTATACATGCGAAGGATATGCACAATCATTCGATTGACGACCTCGGTTTGGCCATCTGTCTGGGGATGGAAGGTCGTGGATTTGGTGAGCTTGGTGTCCAGCAGTGACCAGAGGCTCGACCATAAAGTGTTGAGAAATCGAATGTCCCTATCTGAGACAATGGTTTGTGGGATTCCAAAATGTACCCAGACTCGTTCAAAGAAGAGCTTGGTAGTGGCCTCTGGTGTGATGTTCTTCTTGCAGGCAACCAAAATCGCCATCTTAGAAAAGCGATCAACAACCACAAAAACATAGTCATTTCCTCGCTTGGTGGATGGGAGGCCCAACATATAGTCCATTGAGATGGATTCCCATGGCCTGTCTGGAGTAGGAAGAGGGGTGTATAGGCCCTGTTTCTTAGTGGTTGGTTTGGCAATAGCGCAGGCAGTGTAGGACTTGATATACTTGCTGACCTCCTGTCGAAGTTTTGGCCAATAGAAATGTTTATGTAGCATTGCCACTGTATTTTTTACGCCAAAGTGTCCTGCCACCCGACTGTAGTGGGATTCCCAGATTAGCTTCGCTCGCTTGCTTGATGGAACACAGATATGGCCCAGACGACACAAAAACCCATCTTGAAGATATAAATTATCAACAACTGCGTTTGTACCCAACATTTGGTAGGTGGTGGTGAAGTCTGGGTCTGTCTCATAGAGTTGGGGCCATCCAGAGGTCTCATGGTCGTAGGAGTCTAGCATCGTGGTGAGTGTCGCGACTGGCAGTCTGCTGAGACAATCAACGACGCGATTGGTGGCTCTTGTTTTATACTTGATGTTGAGGTGGAATTTTTGCAAGTATGTGGACCACTTTTGATGGCGATCATTTTGCAATTTTCCTTGTGTCTGTATGAACTACAATGGCTTATGATCAATGTGGATGTTTGTCTCATTCCCAAGAATATAATGTCTCCACTGGCGGCAGGCTTGCACAATGGAGTACATTTATTTGTCGTAAGTAGGGTACTTATGGAAAACATATGATAGTGTCTCACTATGATAAGCCATGGGGTGGTCGTGCTGAGTGAGAACGACGCCCACCGCATATTCTGAAGCATATGTCTCGATCTCAAAGGGTTGTTGCAGGTCTGGTAGTGAGAGTACTGGAGCTGAGCACAAGTGTTTCTTCAAATTGTCGAACGCTTGTTGTTGGGACTGACCCTATGCAAATTTCACCTTACCACCACCCCTGGTTATTTGGCTAAGGTCCCATGCAATATGGGAGAATCCCAACATGAACATGCGGTAGAAATTAGCAAGGCCTAAGAAGCTCTGAAGCTCAGTGAGTGTGGTTGGTGCTAGTCAGTCACGGATGGCTTTCTTGGATGGATCCACATGTACGCCATGCTGATCAATTATGTAGCCTAGGTAATGGACCTTGTCCTTGCCGAAGGAGCATTTTTCCAAGTTGGCATATAGCTTGTGTTGTCACAGGGTTTGCAAAACCTGTTGAATATGCTATAAGTGTTCGGCCCAAGTCTTGTTGTAAATGAGAATTTCATCCAAATACACCACTAGAAAATTATTGGTGAATGGTCACAGGATATCGTCCATCATCCTCATGAAAGTGGCTGGAGCATTTGTCAAACCAAAGCGCATGACCAACCATTCAAAAAGGCCTTCCTTTGACTTGAAGGCAGTTTTCCATACATCTGTCTGTTCTATCGAGACCTGGTGGTAGCCAGACTTCAGGTCAATCTTACTGAAGTATTTGGCCCCCATGAGTTGATCAAGGAGGTCATCGATTCGGGGAATCGGGTACCGGTTTCTGACTGTGATTTTATTCAGAGCCCGGTAATAAATGTAGAGTTGCCATGTTCCATCTTTCTTCTGTACCAACATGATTGGGATCCTGCAAGGTGATGAGCTGGGAAGGATGTGCCCCTTGTGGAGCAGTTCTTGGATCTGTCGCTTGATCTCCTCATTCTCTAACAGAGAGCGACGATAGACTGGCCCCTTGGGCAGCAGTGCATCGGGGGTCAGATCGATGGGGTGCTTGACCTGGCAGTGCAGAGGTACCCCGGTAGGTGAGGAGAAGATATCTGAGTATTCTTCCACGACCTTATCTACTTGCTTTTGTTGTGTGGAGAGGTCGGCTGCAGAGACCCTGGATGTGGCTGTGATCTTTCACTTATTATGAGAGTGAATCACGAAGAAGACAAAATTCCCCGTCTAAGAGGTGGAATTCCTTCATTGCTTAGCAGAGATCAAGGAAATAGCACTAGGTGGGACTGCCTCGGGTATCCTATACAATTTCTTGTTCAAAGTAATAATAACAATACGAGGCCTAGACTCATATACAACATGGAGTTTCCATAAATAAGGTTGGCCCAAAAGAACATCACAAACTTCGAGAGGAGCAACATCACACAATACCTCGTCTTTGAAGGGCTTGATTCCGTACGACAATCAACACTATTGGCTAACGCGGAGATCGCTTCCTTGCCGGAGCCATCCAATGGTGTAGGGTTGTGGATGTAGTGTTGTCGACAGGGCCAGTCGCTTGATGACCTCTGCTGAGATGAGGTTCTTATGGCTACCGCTATCCACGATGAAGTGCAACGGGGTGCCTTTTACCCACATCTGTGAATGGAAGAGGCGTTCTCCTTCTTCTGGCTCATCTGGTTCACCGGGTTGGAGCTTGGTGGTAGCAACGGTGGCACTGGTTTCCGCGTCAATAATCTGTCTTCCCCTTTCTGGTTATGTCTCAGAGTTTGAACCCGCATATGATTCAAAGGCTTTCACTTTGGCCACCAACGACTGCTTTGAGCAGCAGTCAGCAGTGTTATGCTAAGGGCTCTTATGGAAGTCGCACCACTTCCTGGTATCTTTCTTTGTCTTTCTGGTGTCCTTTTCTTGCGGCTTGGACTGGTTGTCCTGATACTGTCCATATTTTCTCTGTCCTTTGCTTTGTGGGTTGCGGCCGCCATTCCCTAGATTTTGTTTTGAGCGGTTCCCAGGCCCAAATTGTCGTGTCTTTTGTTTGAGCTTATGCTCGATTTTGATGGCATATCGGTAGGCCGTGCCCAAGGATGAGATGTCCAAAAATTCCATTTCGGTATGGATGTATCTATGCAGAGCGCCACGATACTTGAGCACCAGATGTCACTTTGAATCTTTGATACCTAGCTTGGTGCGCAAGGTATGAAAGATATTTGTGAAATCTGGCATTGCTTGGTCTCTTTCTTGCTGCAGTGTGGTCCATTTGGTATACAAGTCATCATAACTTCCGACAGGGTAGTATTGTTCCTTAATAGCATCCCTGAAGGAATACTAGGTGGCCGTGACTATAAATAATGAGGGTTACTCTATTTCCTTTTTCTCACAAAAAGTTTCCCACTAATCTTTGACATGGGGAACGACCTTGAGGAGCGCAAAAGTAATCTTTTCTTTATTCAAAAAGTTATGGACAAAAAAATACCCTTCTAGTAGATTCAACCACTTGTCTACAACATCTGCGTCTATCTAACCTTCAAATATAGGAATATCAAAGTTTATTTGTACCTTGAAGGGGGTGGCTCCTCTGCTTGAAGAAGATGCGTTGCTTGTTGGTAGCCACTGAATGATTTGCGCGAAACTATCCATCATCTCGTTCCTTTGTTGCGTGAGGGGCTTCCTCAATCAAAAGTTTGAAAGGATATTCTGTCCCATCATCTTTCTTTTCTCCTGCCATGAGAGTTCACTTGGGTGTGCGAGAGCTTTTGTCCTCAAGAGAAACAAGCTCGAGACCCAACTCTTTGTACTCCGACCTCGTTGGGGACATGCTTTAAGACGACAAGGAGTAGACTGCTCTGATACCACTGATCCAGATTTTATGAGCAGAATGAAATGACTATAGTTATTAACATGTGTTTAACACAAAATAATAGAGATACAGTAAAACTGGTTTTCTATTCAATAAGAAAATAAGTTGAAACTGTAAAATGCAGTGGAAACAAGCTTGTTGGAATGGTGGTGGCTTATCTTTGAGAAGAGATGTGGCGGCTGCGCTCATTCACAAGAAGATGATTAAAATGAGGCTCTAAAGGCCTTTTTACAATAAACAAGAATGTCAAAAACCCTAGACATCCAAAAACCTAACCCTAGGAGATGAAGCGCCAAAAGTCGTGTGGGCCCCGTTTGGGTAAGTTAGTACATCAACTTCCCGGGGTCATAACTTTTGCATACGATCTCCGTTTTAGGCGTGTGATAGCCCGTTGGAAAGGTATCGTAGAGGAGATTCATTTTGGGGGCTCAATTGTTCCTTCAACTATCATTGAGAAGCTCGATCCCAAAAAACCTTCATTTAGGCCCTCAAAATGGCCCAGAAGTTAAAACTGCTAAAAATAGTAAATTGCCAAAATTGTCAAAAAATTGTTTTGAGCCAGTTGGAAAAGGTGGGTGGCCACCGATATCCACCTGGATCAATGTGGCATTGGATGGGTTGTAAGTAAGTTTTGTGACTACTTGTTGATGTTGGATGAGTTGTCTATAACTCTTTTGGAGATGGTTGATGATAAGTTGTATGGACTTAACATGTTTCCTTGTGAATTATAAAAAGTGACCACTTGGGATTCTTTTGAGCTTGAACTATTACAAGTTTATAAACAACTTATATTCAAGGAATCATTAATATGCATACTAGATAAGGGCATTAATAAATTTATTCCTAAGGCAATACATCCTAAGTTGATTACAAGTTGGAGGCCCATCATTGTTTTGTATGTGTCACACAATTTTTTAGCCAATGCACTTACTCTTCCAAGTCAAATGCATTCTTCTAAAGGTCATTCATCCTAAATGAACCAAATTTACAAAGGGATCATTCATTCAAGATAACATAATTTCAATGTTGGAAAGCATGGAATTAACCAAATGTTCATGCCTTGATATGTTGTTCATCAAGATTTATTTTGAGAAGGCATATGATAGAGTGGATTTGCCCTTTATCTTTCCTATGTTGAAATCCTTATTATTTGTCCCTACTTCATCCAAGCTCTTAGGCATTGTTTGTGTATTTTAAACCTATCTCTCTATCAAAAGATGTAAATTAAAAGAGTTGAGTCTCTTTTGATATATTAGAGAAGGTTTCTCACTTGTCCTAGCCTTGTATGTGATGCAAACAAAATCCTTGAGATATCTTATTGCAAAGTACATGGCCAATGCCTCATTTAGCACATCCCTCTCTCAAAACCTAATGTGAGTCAAATTTTGGATGGGTACATTGCATGTGAATCATTCCTCACATTTCAAGAGTGTAAGTCTATTTACAACAAAATGGAACGCCTTAGACCATCTTTACACAAACTCAAGATTTAGATTTCAATGAGCTAAGAATTGATAATTCATGTAAGTATTAATGACATCCCATATTATTTGGCATGTCTAGGCTAGTCTTGGATCTAGTCATGTCAATTCTTCAAGTTCTTAGTCATTCTTTTCACATTCCATGTGATCTCTAGGAAAGTGCACTAGCAAAATCATAACAACCACAACACAAGCTACACTGATCTCAATGTAACACACATAAAGTTAGATCATGTTGCGACAAAATTACCTATCTACATCAAACATAAGAAAAATATTCACAAGATAGACATTGATGTAAACAATTGGGCAACAAAGCAATAATTTGTATTAACTAAACAAGATGCATAATAAGACATGAGCATAGATTGAGACAACATTAGCAAAAGGGAGATAAAGGGGATCTTGGAGGAATTTTTTATGAGGAGCTATAGATATTTCTGTTGGATGATACAATTGGATGGAGACTAAGGGTGAGGCAAAGGAATTGGTGGGTTTTTTCTGAAGATCCATATGAAGGAGTCATAGTTTTTGTTACATATGAAGCTAGTGATGGAGGGTCTAGTCTAGATCTTAAAACACAGGCTTTCATGGGGTCCCTCTCAAGCCGGTGTAATGCTTACAAAACCAAGAGAAAGTGGGTCTAAGAAGTATGTCGAGTAGATATACAAGCCATGTTAGAGGCCTTATGCTTAATGGAATGGGGGGAATTTACATGGCGAGAGGATTGATGGTGGATTTATCAGGTGATGGATTCAAGTTGGTAGATATTGAAGTAGATTTTAGTGTGTGAAATTCTTTGGAGGGATTTGTGGTTGGAAAGATACAATTGTCTATAGAGTGTGAGGTTCTAGAGGGTCATTTGAAAGAAGACAAGGAAAATATTCATCTTTCAATCTCGGTGAAGGAGAAGTGACTGTGTGGTGTGGAACATCACTTAGGAGGAGGATATGAGGATTTAATGGCATGAGGGGAGGGTTTTATAGGTATTATTTTGGACAAGGAAACCCTACGTGATTAAAAGAAGCAGGAGTTGAAATATCGACCTATGGATATCCTTGTTTCTAGGAAGAAGCAATCTAGTCTATGTGTAAAGAAGAGAAAGGAGGTCATCAGGATGGTGGTAGGCAAAGACTTGTTTTTTTATCAAGTCGTAGAATTTAGAGAATTGGTGCTAATTGGTGATTTCATGGAAGACAAATTACCAAAGGGAGTCTGACATCAAGGTTAGGTTTTTTCTAAGTGTCGATATTATGATATCTACCAGGATTCCATGTGATGCCACAAGGGTGGCTTGATTTCTTTTGAAATTGGAGGTGGATGCTAAAAAAATGTTGGATAGTCAATGGTTTTGAGGTTCATCCATACTATCATTGTTTAAGTGGCACCCTTTTTTTGACCCTTGAGCAAATCCCATATCAAAGGTGCCATTATGGGTTAAAGTTCCTAGAATTTCGTTAGAATTATAGTAAAATAAATTCTTAAGTCATATAGGTGACAATATAGGATGGACTTTAGTTATTGATGAGGCTTATAAGACTAGTTTGAGGAGGCTAGTGGAAAATATCTTGGTTGAGGTGAACATGAAACAAGGTCATCTAGATAGTGTTGAAGTGGTAATGTGTCAATACTCACACATGAAGCTTATGGATTACATACAGATTCCAATTAGATGTGTACGTTGCTACTCTTATGGGCATGTAGTCAAGAAGTACAATCTACCTTTTACAAAAAAAGTGTAGCAAAAGAAGGAATCTTCTCAAACTAATTGGGAATATAATCATTTAGAGGACAATGAGGAAGAGGGGGAATCTAGAGGAGGAAAGGTAGCAATAAATGAGATTAAATATGAAGATAGTGCAGAAGATGCAAGGTCTGCTAGGGAGGTGGCGCTTTCAAAGGTCCACTTCGTCAACAACCTTGATCAACATCCATTGAAAGAGGTGAATGGAAATCTATCTAAATAATAGCCTAAATTTTGTGTTAGTAAGTCAAATTCTCCTTATAGAAATCCTTCTGCTCCTTTAAAAGAAATTACCTTTGATTTTAGGGGTCGGGGGTCGTGGCCTCACCCTACTAAATTGCGTGGTAAGAAAGGGAAAGGGAAAATAGGTTATAAGGGGGAGGGGAAATGTAAGAAGTAAAAATAAATACATCCTATTAGAAAGGAACATGATATTCCTAATATTGATAAGGAGAACTTTCCTAGGTTAAAAGAGTTTGAAGTTGATTTCTCTATTTCTAGTTTTGATAGTTATAGTAAGGAAGGAGTTTCTAGAGTAAAGGATCATCTCAAGTATGATATTAGGCCAAGAAACCAAGCCAAGAGAAGTGGACAGTCTAGTATTGAAGGAGGGTTAGGTTTAGATCATATAAAGGACTCCTCTCATACTCATCTCGAGAGAAGGTCTCTCCTCCATCATGCCCAAGAAAAAACCTTAAGGGAGATTTAGTTAAGGAAACAACATTCATTTAAAGGGGTCCTTGGAGTGGGATAAACCCCCTCAAAGGTTACCCAATGATTATGCTATCCTTAAATGTGAGAGGATTGGGAAACCCCTCAAAACATCTTACCTTACCTAGGCTTGTGAAGATAAAAAACCTTGATGTTATCCTACTTTAAGAGATGATGGGGGAAAGGCAACAACTTGTGCCATTGTTAGGTAAAATCCTAAAAGGGTGCAATTTTTTAGCTATTGACTCAAAAGGTGTTTCATGGGGGAACATTACTGGTTGGAAGAATAACATTATATTATTAAATTTCGTTTTGATTGCAATCCAGATATGCACAAAATTCCAATTTCAAGAATTAGGGCTCAACATCACAATCATCAATTGTTATGGGTTGTATGATGATAAAACGACCTTATGGGAATATTGTTTCGCTCTAGATGTTGTTAGAAAGGAAAGGGTGATAATTGGGGGATAAATGCAAGACAAGATAGATTAGCATGCCTTCTCATATACAAAATTGAGGTGGTCTTGGTGAATATAGAGCCTATTAAGCATATTCCACATGGAGGAATAATAGGTACTGCAGAGAGGGAATATTCAAGTGGTTGGATATATCCTTGAATTTGGAGTCTTTGATGGTGAAGGTGGATAAAATCCATTCATGGGTGGATCTAGGAGGCGGGTCACATCACTTGCCCATTTATTACAAATTGATAAGAGAGAATCCAAACCTATAGCTCCTTTCAAGTTTAGTCTGGAATAGGTAAATGAAGAAGAGTGCATCAATATTGTAAGGGAGGAATACGTGAGCTTTGATACTTTATCCATGGACATTGTAAGTTTCCAATTTGCAAATCCATGAAGAATGTGAAAATATATAAGAATGCAAGATATGAAACTAAAGGAGGTGGAAGTTGAGTTAACTAATCTATGTGATAGAACACAAGGGGGGTTTTCTTGGAGTCAGAAAATAAAAGATTAAAATTCCTAGAGAAATCAAAGAAGAATGTTTTAGCAATGCAAGAGGCAGAATGGAAAATAAAGAGCAGATCTATTTAGGTGGAAAAAGGAGACGAGAACACAACCTTTTTTCAAAATTACACTGACCATAGAAAGAGGCTAAATTTAATTTGTGAAATGAAGAAAGAAGATAGAAATGGGATTAAAAAAAATCAGGAAATAATGGAGCTAGGAGTTTCATATTTTTAATCTCTATATTTAAATCCCAATAGAACTAACATTGTAACAATAATACAAATTTCCTCTTATTTTCCAAGGTTTGTTAATGAAGAGAACACTTATATGCTCCTTGAATAAGTATCCAAGAAGAGTTAAAAATAGTCTATATTCTTTCAAAAGGAATAAAATCCTTAGTCCATATGGTTTACCTATGGAATTCTACATAGGTTTTTATGACTTTATTGAGGAGGAATTGCTCAAAGGTGATAGGTGATAGAGGAGGTAAATAATTATGGGAAAGTTCTCAAAGATTTTAATGCTACATTTTTGGCCCAAATTCCAAAGAAGGATAACTTGAATAGTTTTGAGGATTTTAGGACAATTTCACTTTGCAATTGCATATACAAAATATTAGGAAAAACTAGTAGTCAAAATTTAAAAATATATTTTAAAAGGGGATCTCAAAGGATCATTTTGTTTTTTTTTTACTTTGCAATTGCATATACAAAATATTAGCAAAAACTAGTAGTCAAAATTTAAAAATATATTTT
>ML818455.1:30502-41477 GCA_009831015.1 Picea engelmannii | reverse complement strand
GATTCTTATGAACTATTAAAAACAATAATGAAGGGATACCACTTGTTAAGCAAAATATTATTGCATAGCCTAAAGATGAAGGTGGAGGATGGGGGTTGAAAAATATCCACCTTTTTGGGAAAGCCTTTGTGGTAAAGAGTTCATGGAGGGTCTTAACCTAGGAGAGTCTTTGGAAATAGATCATTGGGTAGAAGTATATTAGTTGGATTTTAATTATAGATTGGATTAGGATTTAGAGGAAAAAATTTAACAATGTATCAACCCATCATAAAGCTTTGGTGCAATCTTTCCCCTTAATTGGGAATTGGATATCATGTAAAATTGGTAATGGTGAGCTAGTGAGGGTTGGGATTGATCCATGGGTGGGGTGTAAAAATTTCCATGTTTTTCCAAAGAGACAACTAGATTTCTTGCAAGCTAGAGGTATATTTACACTTAACCATGTTATTGATCAAGAATCCACTAGTATTTGGCAACAAGGGTGTAAGATGGCAACCACATTAGTTATGGAGGGGGGAGATGAATAGGTATAGAATTCCTGTGTCAAGAAGCTTAAGAACACTCATGTTAGAATAAATGATTATGATATTATTATGTGGTTAAAGAACCATACCTTAAGGTTTTGCTCAACAAAAGTGGGATATCAAGTAAAGTTTTCTTTGATTTTTAAAAATATAGGTCAGTGGTGGAAAGTCAAAGCCCCAAAGAAAACAAAAATTTTCATGTCGTTGGCTCTAAAATAAAAATCTAATGGGGAGAAATATTCAAAAAATATCAAAACATGATCTTGGTATTTGTTCTCTATGTAGGAGAAGTGACAAATATATAACTCACATGATGGTAAGTTGTCCCTATGATAAATAGTTGTGGTCTAAAGTGGAGTATTTCCTAGGATTTATGGAAGTTTGGGTAGAAGAGTCAGTGGGTCAATGCTCTAGAAATTTGCGGAATAAAAGGAGAGTAGAGGGTTGTTCCTTTCTTGGTCTATTGGGGAGTGTGGTTATCTAAGAATCAACTGATGTTTGAAGACAAGGGAATCCCATCATATCAATTGGTCCAACAAATTCAAGATCGTGCTTTAGAATACAAAATGCCAAGTCATCTAGAAGCTTGCAAGATAATCAACAAACATGATTATAAACAAAAGTGAGGCTTGGGTTTTTGTTTTGGTTCTAATCAAGGACTCTAGGGGAAGGGTAGTGTAGGATGTGTGTTGGTTTTTTCTACCTCTAACTTTTTATATGTAAAGGTAGCCTCGAGGATAAGTTTCAATAATTATGCAAAAATTATGGCATTAAGATTACTCATCAAAATTACCCTAGATCATTATGTTAATACCTTTTAGATCTATGGTGATTCAAAGCATGTTATTGATGGATGGATAATTTAAGGCGGTTATTAAATATCTATCTCAAAATTCTAGGTGAACAAGTCAAAGAAGTGGTAAAGAATTTTGATTTGATTTTTTTTCCATGTGTTTAGGGAGTAGAATATGGAAGTTTATATGTTGTCAAAGGAAGGTCATCAAATGGTTGAAGGTAGGTCAATCATCAAATAAAACAGGGATGGGAATATCTCCATTTCTGAAATTTTTTAATGCCTGATACAAATGATGTAGTCAGTATGTTGTAGTCCTTCTTTTTGATGATTTTGGATGTTCAAGCTTTAATTTGGAGAAGAAATATAGTTCTATGTTTTACATGTATAAAGGTAGATCTGTAAAGATCCTATAAGCTCTCAAAGTTTTTTTATTTTATGTTTTTGTTTCCAAGTTGTGTAAAGATGGAGATTAGTAGGGGGCTTGAAAGTCACCACTCTCCTTTTTTATTTGTAAAGTGTTTATAGCTCATAAAAGTGTAATTTTCATTTTACAAGGATGATTTTTTCCCTGGAAAAAAAAAAGAACATGAGCAACATGAAGCTACAACAATACTTTAAAAAGAAAACACTACTTAACAAAGGATTCTAGGATTACAAGATTGGGTAAGATCATAATAAACTCCACTAAAACCTTTATTATTAATAATGGAGACTTTAGTGGAGGTTTTATTGGATGGAAGTTTTAGCAGATGTATCTAGATGGCTGAAGGTTTCAACAGAGTATTTTTTATATGTGCTTCAAATAGTTAGGCGCATCAATGCATAACTAGTTAATACATGCTAGTGCCTATTGTATATTTTGAAAGCAACAACATGTATTATATATTTTGAAAGTACTAACATGTATTGCATATTTTGAAAGTGTCGGTGCATATGTATCCTTGTGCATCGTGAAGTCTCACTAATGGTAATAATAACAATAATAGTATCATTGAAGAGGATGGTGTTTTTATCGTAGTAAAGAAAATTGATGCTCTTATTATAGCTATTAGTATGTGTGCATTCATATATCTCAGTGATGCATAACACTCATTTATATGCACTAAGGAATAACTGTTAGGATATTTAGACACTTAAGAGTTATTTAATATCTACTTGGTCTAATGTGCCGTTAGGTAAAAGCATGTTTCTTAGTGTGTTTCTTTAGTATGCATTTGTAGTTAGGAAATCCAACGGTCACAATATGTTCCCAACATAGAGTGATCTGACGGTTCATATTCTCCTCGATCTTAATGACCATTGATTCATGGCTTAACACATGATTGGTCCATGATCTCTATTTAAAGAGCATGGAGGTTCATTTGCCGATGATCGATTGTGAGAAAATCTCTTGTAAAATCTCTCTGTAATCTTTTTCTTTTGCATTAATAAACTGCTCCAAGTGGTCGCATTGGTTGGGGCGGTAGATGTTTCCTCGTAGGGGTTTTACCACGTCAAAACATTGGTGTATTGATCTTTGATCTGGTTGTGTGAGAGGTTACTAAAGGTGTTCGTCCTCTGTTGGAATACATGTATTGAAGACTCGCTCCTGTTGTAGATCGAGATCATGAAGCCGAGTTGTCTCATCTCCATTTTATACCATTTTTCGTACATTTCTAGGTTGAGAGGACTATTCCATTGCGTCCAGAACGCTCATTTCATTCAATAACACTTTTCCTTTCACTCGAAAAGGTTTCAGTTTGCCCAAGATATGACCATTTAGGTATAAAGCCTGAATACGCCTTTCTAAAAAAAATCAGAGTATTATTTCGGTTTTATACTGTTTGTTTCCGGGTTGCTACTCTTTTATATATGCATATGCTCTTTTCCCCATGCCCTGTGCGATCTCAGAAAATCAGAAACAAATAGGAAAATGTGCATTTTTCGGGTAAACTAACCGAGATCTAACCCTTGTTGTCATCGAGAAGCGAACTTTTGTTGTTGTGTGAAAATAGTTTTTTTTAGCATGCTCTCCAACAACAACAACAATACCTCCAATCCTTTCGCTAAACAATACAATATGTTTTGCTAGCCCACTTGGTTAAAAGTTTCCTTATTAAATAAGAGGTCTTGAGTTCAAGTCTCTCTTTTTGTTACTTTTTTTGAAAAAGTTCATGCTCCATTGTAAAATGTATTTCACTTCAAGTATAAAAGTGAATCACTATAAGTAGCTTTAATATTTTATTTTAGAGTTATTTATTTTGCATGCAACTTTTCTTTTATAAAGCAACTTCATTGTAAAAGTGATCCCCACTTCTTTTTATAAAAGTGGGTCACTTCATAAAGCAACTTACACCATCACGTGGTCCTTTGGTTCCGTTTATGCCTTTTTTTTTAAATGACATAATTTTCACATCCGAAGTCCGTTTTTAGTGTTGTATTTTTTAAACCGCCTAATTTTTCAATATCTTTCCATCCAGATCATCGGTTTTAGTTTTTAAATCCATACTATCTACATATTTAATATGACTTCTTGAAGTAAGCTTTTGCTTACCAACACCAACTACTTCCAATGGATATCCCATATGGGGGATTTATTAAGAAGTAAAGGCTTGTACCAGATTACCTTGAGAAAGGAAATAGAACCTACTGATGCTGATAAGAAAGTCAAATGGGCTAATAAGAATGACGAAGCACATGGACTAATCAAAATGTCCATCTCTCCTGATTTAAGGTTCCACCTTAAACAAATTGATAAACTCGATGAAGCTTGGGAAAATATTGAATCTATGTTTGGTAAACACAATATTATTCGGGCACAACAGTTAGAAAATCAAGTACCAACTTTAAGTCCAAGTGATTTTTCTTGCATTGAAGACTATCTTTCTAAGTTTAAAACACTCAGAATCTTATGTGAAGAATGTAAGATAACGATGGATGAAGAGCATTGCATCTATCTTATTCTTTCTAAGCTAGGTAGTGCATGTTCTATGTTTGTATCAACCTTTTATGCCATGAAAGAGGCTCTAGGGACAACTTATCAAAAATCCACTCTTGAGTTCTTTTGTGATGCTTTAATTAGAGAGCAAGATAAACTAGTACAAATTGGAGTGATCAACACTGCAGATACCTCCAACAAAGTCTCGGTCGTCCATAAAAAAGATAAACCCAAGAATCCCAAGAAGCAACATCATCACCACAACAACAAGCAACATAAATTTCCCAAACCCACTCAGAAAGCTTCCGCTCCTAACGATGACAAATGAGCAAAATATAAAAATAAGAAGATTGATATACATTGCAACTTTTGAGATAAAGATGGTCATGATGAGTCCAAATGTTTCAAGAAGATGACAACTTTAGAAACAACGATGAAGAATCACAACATCAATATTGATTCTACTTCTTCTTCTCATGGACATGCACTTTTTGCTTCTGGTTTCTCCTTCAATACAACTTCTACTTCTTATTCTGATGAGTGGCTTATTGATTCTAGAGCATCTTATCATATGGATAAGGATAAAGACATATTTTTTACTCTAAATGAATGTAACAGAAAAAAAATATTTGTTGGTGATGATAGATCTCTTTGTGTTGTAGGATCTGGAACAATTCAAGTAGAAAATGGTCATTTCAATGATGTATTATGTGTTCCAAGTCTTTCTTGTAACCTTCTATCAATATATCAAATCAGTGATTCAGGTGAAGGTAAAACCATCGAGTTTTCACCTCACCAATTTGTAATCAAGGATCTAAAGGATCCTAAGCATGTTCTTGCAACTGGAATTGTTGATGATATTACTAGGTTGTATAAGTTTGACAACTTTGGGTCATCATCTTTTTCATCATTTTTTGTTGCTCATAGCAATGACTTGAGCAAACTTGGCATGAGAAGTTTGGTCATCTAACCTATCACTCATAGCAGCAACTATGTAATCAATAGATGGCAACTGGTCTTCCTCCTATTTCATGCAAAGATGGTGTTTGTGCTAGTTGTGTTCTCAAAAAACATCATCGCGATAGTTTTGACAAACATGCCTCTTATCATGTCTCGAGCCCTTTGCAACTTGTTCACTGTGATTTGTGTGTTCCACTTTCTTCTCCTTCTTTTTCTGGGTGCAAGTATTTCTTAACTTTCATTGATGAATTATCTAGATGTACTTGGGTTTACTTCTTAAAACTTAAGAGAAAAGTTTTTGACAAGTTTTTGGCTTACAAGGCCCTTGTAGAAAAGCAATATGGACATCAAATTCAAAGGTTAAGAACAGATAATGGAGGTGAATATGTGAACAATAATTTTACAAGTTACTACACTACACAGGGAATCCAAATGCAACACATTGTTCCATATATACCACAAAAAAATGGTGTTGTTGAGAGAAAGAACCGCACATTAAAAGAAATAGCTAAGTGTATGATCCAATCTAAGGGATTAAGTCTAAAGTATTGGGCGGAAGCCATCAACTGTGCAAATTACATAGTAAATCGCACTCCCACAAAGGCTCTTAAAAACATAACACCGAAAGAAGCTTGGACCAAAATTAAACCAGATGTAAGTCACTTCCGTGTATTTGGCAGTATAGCATGGGCTCACTTTCCCAATGAAAAAAGGAAAGCATTACAGTCTAAAAGTGAGAAGTGTATATTTGTTGGTTATTATAAAGATGTCAAAGGTTATAGACTTCTTCAACCACATTGTAATGAAATTATTATTATAAGAGATGCTAAATTTGATGAAAATCTCTTGGCTTGTGAGCCTAATTCGATGTTTGTGCCTTCTTTGGCCTGAGAGCCTAATTCGACGTTTGTGCCTTCTTTGGCCTGCGAGCCATATTCAAAGTTTCTTCCTTCTTCTATTTTGGTTTCTTCTTCAGATGATGAAAATCCACCTCTGCCTGCTCACCTTCCTCCATAGGAGTCCTTTGAACCAGAACCAACACTAGCTCTAGCTCCACTGCTTCCTATATGGGTCTGTTCAACATGAGAAACAACTGGTGATCTTGTCGGTGATCCTTCAGATCAACGTCGGACACGTTCACAGTTCCAACAAGCCTCTTCTCTTTTGGATCAAGTTTCATAGACTCATGATCTAGAAACATTTGCAGAAGCTTCAGGTCATCTAGATTGGGATACAACAATGAATGAAGAGTATCATTCTTTAATGGAAAATGATACTTGGGATCTTGTACCTCTTCCAAAAGGAAGAAAACTTGTCAGATGTAAATGGGTCTACATAACTAAGTATGCATCAAATGGAAGTGTTGAAAGACACAAGGCTCAGTTAGTTTCCAAAGGATTTTCCCAAGTTGAAGGAATTGACTATAATGAAACCTTTGCCCTTGTAGCCAAAATGAATTCCATCTGCCTTGTTCTTTCCCTTGATGCCTCACATAAATGGGAGGTCCATTAGATGGATGTTAAATACGCCTTCTTGCATGGAGATTTGCAAGAAGATATCTACATGGAACAACCTCTTGTCTATGTCCAGAATGACTCTAGCCTTGTTTGTCACCTTAAGAAATCTCTTTATGGTCTTAAGTAAGCTCCCCGAGCTTGGTATGCCAAAATGGACATCTTTCTTATTGCCACTGGATTCTCTAGATTCCATTCTGATCCTAATGTCTATACCAAGAAAGTAGGAAGTCATATCATAATCCTTGTTATTTATGTTGACGACCTTATCCTTACTAGTAGTGACTCAAAACTTTTAAACCATGTGAAAACCAACCTTAAGAATAAATTTGAAATGATAGACTTAGGATTTTTGCATTATTTCCTTGGCCTCCAAGTTTTGCAAACCAATGAAAGAATTTTTATTTTCTAATCTAAGCATGCTTGTGACCTTCCTCATCAATTTCACATGGACGATTGTAAACCAACCCCTTCTCCCTTCCAGTTCAGAGTCAAGCTTTCTACCACCTATACTTCTCCCGAAGTTGATGCCACTTTATACCGTCAGTTAGTTGGTAGCCTCTTATACTTGACTCATACATGTCTTGATCTTTCCTTTATTGTTGGTCTTGTTGCCCGGTATATGCAAACACCCCATGAAAGCCATTGGAAAGCAGCTAAAAGGATACTTCGCTATGTCCATGGTACAGTTCAGTTCGAGATACATTACGATTCAAGGGGGCTTCTTTATTGGTTGGTTTCACTTATTTAGATTGGGCCAATGACCCTGATGAACGAAATTCTACTGCAGGTTATGTTTTTAGCCTTGGTTAAGGACCTGTCACTTGGGCCTATAAGAAACAACAAGCTATTGCACTTTATTCAACAGAAGCAGAGTACCAAGCAACGATAAATGCAAGTCAGAAAGCCTTACGGCTTCGATAGATTCTTTCAGAGTTTGGATTCCAGAAGAAGCATCTGACCAACCTTTGGTGCGACAATCAGAGTGCCATCAAGCTCGCCAAAGACCCAGTTCAACATTAGCGCAACAAACACATCAAGCTACACATGCACTTCATCAGAAATCTCATTCATGATCAAGTTATTGAAGTGCTCTTTTTCCCTACAGAAGATCAAGTTGCAGACATTTTCACAAAGTCTCTTACATAAATGATTTTTTCCAAACTTCGATCTATGTTAGGAGTTCAGGAAGTTATCATCAAGGGAGGATAGGCTCTAATGCCTCTTTCCTTCTCCTATTGTGTCACTATTTTAAATCCTTCAATCCTATCCCAAGTTGTTCTTAAGGGGGGATGTTAGGACATTTAGACACTTAGGAGTTAGTTAAGATCTACTTGGTCTAATGTGTTGTTAGGTAAAAGTGTGTTTCTTAGTGTGCATTAGTATGCATTTGTAGTTAGGAAATCCAACGGTCATGATATGTTCCCGACATAGAGTGATCTGACGGTTCATATTATCCTCGATCTTAACGACCATCGATTTGTGGCTTAACATCCGATTGGTCCATGATCTCTATTTAAAGAGCATGGAGGGTCATTTGTTGATGATCGATTGCGAGAAACTCTCTTATAAAATCTCTCTGTAATATTTTTCTTTTGCATTAATAAATTGCTCCAAGTGGTCGTGTTTGTTGGGTCCGTGGATGTTTTCCCGTAGGGGTTTTACCACGTCAAAACATCGACGTGTTGATCTTTGATCTGGTTGTGTGAGTGGTTACTAAAGGTGCTCGTCCTCTGTTGGAATACCTATGTTTTCGAACAATAACGATAATTGAAACACCCTAATGCATAAATATTTATGAAACACATCATTTCGTTCAAATGAATAAAATTTATTGATATGTTTTAGTGATGAATTTCTCTGCATTGTAGGTATCAAAATGCAACTTCTTATTCTGTTTATAAAAATTCAATTACTCATCAAAAAATCAAATATTTTTTATAATAATATTGATTTTTATATTTTAATTAATGTGTTTGGATATAATCATTGATAATTTTGTAGAAGTAATCCAGGTGTATATCAATGGCATCTCACCTCTTCTATTGACTCGTCATGGTTCTCCATATTGGTTGTTTTTGTTATGATTTTTAGGTCCTAAACTGTTGGGGTCGTTTTTTAGGCCCTAAACAATGTTTTTTAGTCATTTGGGGCCTAGAGTTGCCATGACATGTCAACACCCTGCCAATAATTGTAGTTCTCGACAAATCTTTCCAAAAAACTACTAAACGCCCTAAACAAATATTGTATGAAAAATTTGCATCCCTGGGAATTTGACACATCAACTAACCACCTCAAGGCCTACAAATATTTTGGTGCTTCACCTCCCACGATTAGGGTTTTTTACCTTTAGGGTTGTTGCTTTATGTTAAAAAGGTCATTCTTACGATCCATTGGATCATATTTTTGTGAATGAGTGTAGATGACATCTCTTTCTCTTCAAAGATAAGCTACCAACATTATAGCCAGTTTTTGTTTTACATTATTCTACTATTTTATTCATTAATAGAAGTTGGGTTTCACTGTATTTTTGTGTTCTCTAATATAGTTTTGTGTGTATCTCATTTCATTCTCAATATAATCCTAATCAATATGTATTTTTTTATACTTGGGGGATGGATCAAAGGGTTTCCATAGGTAAGTACTAGGGTTTACATAGGGTGAAGAATGGTGATGAGAAGGAATCCATTAGATTGTAAGCATGGAGGAAGAATGTCTGGATTATTAGGATGACTCGATGCAGGGTCAACAAATGTGGACAACTCTCCTTTCATCCTACCTAGAAAATTATTGGATTCAAAGAGGATGTTTTACCTAGGGTCTCACCCATTGGAGGAGGAAAAAATGGCTATTATTAGTGAGTTGGCTCAGGCATTATGTAACTAGTGTTCCAGGGTGGAATATTAAATAGAGGAAGTGTTGTTGGGACTAGTTGACAACTCTTCCAAGGCACTTTAATTCAAGGTACATACACTACTTTTGAAGTACGTTAGAATAAATCATGTACATCCTCAGTAGATAAACCCTAGGATAAACAAGGATGATGATTTAAATTGATAGAATGAAGGATTGGTACCACTCTTATTTCATTTGATTCTTCCAAAAACTTTGAACTCTCTTACTATATCTCAGTCAGAAGAAAATAATTTCAAACAAAGGCGTGATTTATTAGAGAGTTTCTAGAACTTAAACATCTGAGTGGCTCCTCAATCGATGATGCAATGGATTTAGGGTCACAAGTTCTAGAAGGTGAGAGGAAACACAAAAGACACAAGTGTATTAAAAAAATACAAGACCCTATCAACCTAAATTTGAGTGTGAAGACTAGTATTAATGACATTATGGAATTGGAAGAATTGGCGCTTGTAGGTCAGTTTTTGGGTAGAAGGAAGAGCAATGAATGTTTAAAGGACTAAACCAAATCCAACTTCAATCCCATGGTTGGATACATTCCATGTATCATGACTCTAGAAAAGTGTTTGCTGGTATGGATTTTCAAAATGATGGCAAAGGTTGATAAAATTCTTTAGAATTGTTGGAAGTGTGGTTCACAAACTCTTTTTTCTGAAAAAATGGCATGTTGAATTTGTTGCCTAGTCTTCTAGAGTGTATATCCTCCTAGTATGGGTCAAAATTATGGGACTCCTACTAGTTCTATGGTTAAAGGATATGTTTAAGGAAATAGGGAATGCCCTTGGCATTTACTATGAATACAATTTATCTTTCTGTGACATAGGGTATTTTGGAATGGCCTAGATTCTAGTGGGTTTGGAGACTAGTAAAGGATCGATGGAGACTACGGTCATAAAAAGAGGAGTGGATATTTTCCATCTAACCCTATACTATGAAGATATACCCTTTAGGTATGGGTGTTGCCATAACTATGAGCACTTGGAAGTTGATTATAATTTTCCAACTCAAAGGAAGACATGGGATTGAAGGAAGCAGACGAAAGGTTTGGGGGAGGAATGGATGGGAACCTCCCATAATCCAAGATACAAGGAGGAATTGGGGGACAAAGTGTCCACCGATTTTCCTTGGGATACACCTTTAGAAGCATAACATTAGCCTTCAATCACAGACCATCATAAAGAAATGAGTTGGGATGCAATCAATGACAATAAGGATTCCTCACCACCATCGAGTAATCCCTTATAGTCTCTTTCTACAAATAAAATAAAATCCTTTGAAAAATTAATTTTTGGGACATGGGGTTTAGAGGTAGAATCCAAAGGCTTGAAATTGATGAGTGAATTTCTACCCA
>ML818454.1:50075-73804 GCA_009831015.1 Picea engelmannii | reverse complement strand
AGGTTGAGGTGTTTTAGAAGAAGGAACATTATTCTCTCGATAGATGTTAGGAGTGGTCCTTCTAGTAGCCATAGCCATATTTTTACTTTCAACATTTCTTGCCACCCTAAATGCATTCTCCAATTATTTGGGTTCCCAAAGACGAACCTCATGTTGAATGTTATCCCTTAAATTTCCTATGAATACATCAATCAAGTGCTCATCTGGAATATGTGTTACCTTTATATTCAATCTTTGTAAGTTCTCAATGTTCTCTGTAATTGAACTCTTTTTCTTGAGATTTATCAATTGGCTAAAGAAGGTATTTCTCCTTGTATCCTCATAGTGTGCTATTATTTCTTCCGTGAAAATTGTCCAAGTGATGAGTGATTTGCGAGAACAAAGCCATCGATTCCACACAAATTGATTGGGTTATAAATATAAATAAGCAATGTGTACCTTTTGTGTATGTGGTACATTATGTAGATCAAAGAATTTCTCCATCGGAAGTATCCATGTGATTTGGTCCTTGCCATCAAACTTCCTCATATCGATCTTAGGAAAGTAGTTGGTCTTCAACCCAAAATTAGGGTTTCTCCATTCTTGATTCATCTTCCTTGTTTCCTCATCATGAATTTCATGGGATACATTTTCACTTTCAAGTGTCCTCTCTATTAGGAAATTTTTCAACCCTTCCATGATCTCCCCTTTTAAACCATCCATCTTAGTATTTATTGAATCCCTCATCTCTTGTAGTTCATCTTTTGTAAATCATTTATGTCCCTACGCATTTCTTCACCTTCATCAAGAGTCCAAGTAGGACAGTCTGGAGGATTATTTGGTGCAGAAGTTCCCTTTTTTGGTGGCATGTTGGCCAAGTATCACTTTAAACCTTGATTTTGAGGTGGTTCTTCTAGACAATCTTCCTTTTATTGTATATCCAAAATTCTGGCCCTTCTAGTTATGAAATGTTTTTTTTTGTAGTTCTCTGATATTTCTTCTCTACAATGCCACAGGTCTGATCAAAATTGGATGTGCCAAGTGGAATTTACGGTAACTTCCCCACAACTTGTTGATTTTTGGCCTTTCCAGGAGATCTCACCTGTATAGTGTGCCCCGCACAAAATAATTGATATAAAATTCTGAAAATTGTACCAAAAATGCTATGGACTGTCCATTATCCAATGCAATCAGTCTCACTCAATCTGGATACTCTAGGAAGAAGTTATGATTGTTTTACCCGGAACACCTACTTGAGACTAGTCAGATACCCTATCTTCCACAGGGTGTATCTACAAATGTAAGATAACCCAGAAGCTGAAATTTTTACCATAGATGCCTTACTAATTTCTTTGAATAGCCTCTGGATTTCAAGGTCTGAAATGTTACAGAAAACAAATTATAGCAAAAATTCCGCAATGAATCAATTCAGGATGATTCCATAACCCTATCTTAAAGAGGTTGTATCTCCGAAAGTATAAGGCCTCAAAAGCTGAAATTTTAAACCAACGTACCATCTACTAAATATCCTTCAAGTCGTTCCTTCTGAAACGTTGTAGAAAAAAAGTTATAGCGAAAATTCCAAGGTGTCTCACATGTAGCAACAAAACCCCAAGACCTTGAGTTCTGATACCATATTTTAAGAACCAAATATCAATATAGCATAAAAAAAACCTTAGAATAAATACTCAATGCCTTGAAAAAGAGAGAATTTCAGGTAATAAGCCTCTTCGAGGGGGCAACCTCCTTATACCCCACATAAATGTCCAAATACAAGATGATTCCAAATGAAAATTTCTCCTTGGTATATATAGGAGATTGGGAGGTACAATTAAAACTAATGGACTAAATTTGACATAAATAAAATAACATTACTAATGTAATATGCCCCAATTAAGGGGTAATGAGCCACTATTTAGGGCTTAACATGGTCATTGCCCGAGTCACATGCAGCATTAATCACCGGTGGTTAGGCCCTATCCATTGGCCCTCGCGCTCGTTGTATAACTATGTGGTGGAGCGCGCCTGGTATTGTACTGTGGTTCTATGGAGTGGTAAAACCATGGGATGGGGCTAGGCCCCAACCCCCTTCCACGTTCTCCATACCTTATTTTCCACTTTAAATATTATATTGTGGACTTGTTATAAGAAGTCCCACGGTGGTGCATTGGTATCTGACCAGTCCAAAGCACTTCCCCTACCAAGAGGTCATGCGATCGAATACCCTAGAGTGAAACATCTATTTTACCATGTCAATGAGTGATCGGGTGCCATGTGGCATCATTTAATTTTCCCTTGAATGTACCACTTGTCAACACCCGATTGGATCACGCCTGCCACCTGCCCAGTCAACATGTTGTTTCTCTACCATGTGTCATGATGTTGAAGTCAGCATGATGTCATGTTGACGTCAGCATTGAATTTTTTCTAGATGATTGTTGACTTTTTACATGTTTGGAAAATAAATCAAAGTGCAATAACTCTCGCATACGGTGTTTGTTTGAGGAAGTAAATATATGTTCGGAATCAATGCGACGATCCGAATGCAATGGAATTGGTTTAATATTATTCTGAGAACTTTCATTTTTTGAGCATTTTCTAGACCTGAGGAGCCTCTTGGATCATTCATCCCCACTTGGAAGCTTTTGGACCACCAAAAGTATGGTATCAGTTGGTAAATAAGTGAAGATACTATGTCCTCACTTTTTTGGTCTCCGTCCACTTGTCCTAACTTGGATTTTTTCCCATCAATTCCACTCAAAGATACTCCACATCTCCCCTGCAAGAAGTATGGACTCTTTTGTCCAAAATGGTGTCTTCCTGCAACTCATTCATATAATCAAGAGAAAAATATTATATGGTAGGAATTTGAACATTCTCTCATTGATCCTCGATCATAGGAGGCTCATACAATCTCAATTTTTCCACATTTACAACTAAATAAATTTGCATATATGGAGGCAATTCTAACTGGAAAGCATTAGTACCAATCTTGTCTAAAATTTTGAAAGGACGATAACGAATTGGTTTTAGATTTTTACCTTCTCCTTGAATCCTTTCCTTGCTGATGTATAATGAGACTTGATATCCTGCTTTAAACTAATGGTCAACTCGATGCATATCATGCCTCACCTTATACTTGGCTTGGATTTTCTCCAACTGTTCCTGTACCACCTGATGAATCAACTGGATCCGTTCAATAAACTTTGTAGCCCTATCCACATCAATGTGTCCTTCTGCTGCAATGTATTTCCCAAAGACAAAATCCAAAGGACATTTTGGCAAGTATCCCAAACATGTTTCAAATGGAGATCTGTGAGTAAAAGAATGCTTGGCTTGATTATACGCATGTTGCACATAACACAAATGTTCATCCCAAAGCTTAGGATGTTTTTTGCAATATTCCCAAAGTAGATGCACTATTGTTCTGTTCACCACCTCTGTTTGCCCATCTGTCTATGGATGAAATGTTGTTCTCTTCTTTAACCCGATGTCCATAAGTTCCCACACGCTTGACCAAAATTTCCCCATGAACCTAGAGTCTCAATTAGATACAATAGAAGTAGGTAACCCAAAATGAACCAATACATTTTCAAAGAACATTTGAGTTGTTTGTTTAGCTATCACTTGCTTTTTACAAGGAATTATAAAACACATCTTGCTGAGCCTATCCAAAACTACATACAAGTAATCATGACCTTTTCTAGACATAGGCAATCCCCCCACAAAATCCATAGATACACTTTCCCATGGACTAGAAGGAATAGGAAATGGAGTGTACAATCCTAACTTTTTGTTACTTGGTTTGCTTATTGCACACATAGTACATCCCTTTACATACTTAGACACGTTTTCATGCATTCGAGGCCAATAAAAAAATCTTTGTAACTGAGAAATTGTTTTGTCTACACCAAAATGTCATGTTATAAGAGAAGTATGTGCCTCCCTAATTACATGGACTCTTTCACTTTCTGGAATACACAATTTTCCCAAATGATACAAAAGTTTGTCTTTAATATGATAATTCAATTCTTTTTCTCTTTTACCATGACTTAAAGTTTCATAGACTTCCTTAAAATCTTTGTCCTCAGCATATTCTTCAATGTAACTTTCATGAGTAATTGAATTGTGCTTAAGGATTGTAGAAATTGTACTAGGAGGTCTTGATAACATATCAACAACTTTATTATGAATGCCCTTTTTATATCTGATGACCAAATGAAATTGCTGCAAAAACCCCATCCATCTAAAATGCCTTGATTGTTGTAGCTTAGTTTGTGATTGTAGACACTGTAATGGTTGATGATCAGTATGTATTATTGTTTATTTTCCCATTAAGTAATGTTTCCACTTTTTAACACTTTGTACTAAAGAATACAATTCTTTATCATAGGTTGGATAGTTAATTATTGTTGTAGTGAAGGTCTCAGAATTATAGCATATGGGATTTATGTGTTGCATCAACACTGCACCCATGGCATAGTCACTTGCATCGATTTCAATTTCAAAATACTGTTGGATATCTAGTAATTCCAGAACAAGAGTTGTACTAATATTTACTTTCAAAGTATCAAAATCCTTTTGTTGGATTCCTCCCCACTGGTATCCCCTTTTCACACTTGTCAAATCATGTAAAGGTGTTGCAATTAAAAAAAAGTTTGCAATAAACTTTCTTCAATACTGTGTTTCCCCCATAATAGGCTTTGGCCAATTTACAATGACCTCAACTTTAGAGGGATCAATCTTAAGCTCTCCACCCCCTACAATGTAACCCAAATATACAAGAGATGTTTTTCCAAATTCACATTTTGACAACTTTACAAAAAGTTTCTCTCTCTGCAACACTGAAAGTATCTTCCTAACATGTTGGACATTCTCTTCCCTGGTCCTACTAAACATAAGAATATCATCTAAGTAGACTATTACAAACTCATCAATGAATGGCCTGAATACATCATGTGTTACCCGCATAAAAGTAGCAGGTGCATTCGTAAGCCCAAATGGCATCACTAACCATTCAAATAATCCTTGTTTTGTTTTAAAATCATTTTTCCATACATCTTGTTCAACACTCTGATTTGATGGTAACCACTTCTTAAGTCTAACTTAGTAAAATAAACCGCTTGTTTCAATTGATCTAATAAATCATCAATGTGAGGCAAAGGGTAACGATTTTTTACTGTGATCTTGTTCAAGGCTCGAAAATCCATGCACATGTGCCATGTGTCATCTTTCTTTGGCACCAGGATGATAGGTGACCCACATGGATAAGCACTTGGTCTGATGACCCCTTGTTCAATCAACTCTTGTACCTGTTTTTTGATCTCTACATTTTCCAATACTGATAACCTGTACATTCCAATGTTAGGAAGAGGAACATCCTATTGCAACTGTATCTCATGTTAAACTTGTCTCTTTGGAGGTAATACTTTCGGGACTTGAAATATAGTATCATAGTCAGAAAAAATTCTAACTAAGTCCTCTTTCAAATTTGTATCACAATCTTTGAAAGTATCAATTCCGGTAGTGTCTTTAGCTTTTACAACCATTAATAAATATCTCTTATTGACATTTATAATTCTCTTCATTTTCCTTGAGTTGATTAGTGATAGATTCAATTTCTTCTGATGAGCCCTTACAACATATTATTTTCCATCTTTAGTTAATTGATACTTATTTTCTTCACGATAGAATATTGTCTTTCTATCATACAGATATGGACTCCCAAGTACAATACCACATATATCTAGTGGAACCACATCCAACTCAATCTCATCTATAAACTGTGAATTGATAGCAAACTTTAGGACACATTGTCTATTCACTTGCAATTGATTATCATTATGAATCCATCCTAAAGGAGGTGGTTTCTTATGAGGTTTAGTGATTAATCCCAAATTTTAACAATTGTCTCTGATATCAAATTTACTTGTGAGCCACTGTCAAATAGAGTATCAATTTTTGTATGTTTGGAAATTACTCTTATGTGAAAAAGTTTTGTTCATTTGAGCTCATCAACTTCATTATCAACTTTTAAAGACTGAATTGAAGAACTTGTACTAGCTTCAAAATTTTTACCTTTGACTGTGACCTTGGTCTCATCTCCTGAATCGGACCCCAAATATTTTTGAGTTGTTGTAGTCGTCTTTGGCTTCCCTTTATTCCTGAACTTTGTTGGTTTCAATTATGGGTGAAGGATCCAACAATGATCCTCACTATGACCTTCTTTCTTACAATGAGTGCATGTAGGTTTTTCCTTCTTCACTGTATTATTTTTCTTCCCTTTGAACTTCTCTTTACCCTTGCCTTTGAATTTTCCTTCATTAGGTTTAAATGGTTTTACAAAATCAACATTTACATTCTTTCCTCTAGATTCAAGATGAGTCACTTGCACACACACCTCATCTAAACTAGTTGGATTAAACATTATAATGGTATGTCGTAAATAACTATGCAAACCACCTATATACTTCAGCAATGTTCTTGAGTATCCAATGGTATTCCCAACAATAAATCTCTTTTTCGAAACTCCTGTGTATAACTTTGAACATTTTCTCCTTTTAAATGTCTAAAGTTCTGTCATGACATAATAACTTGTTGCATGTAAGATACAAGATAAAATTGTTTTCGTAAAGCAGATGTAAAATCAAGCCATGAAGAGAGAGTCTTACCAAAAAAATTTAAGATCATGTTTAGTCCTTCTTTCCCACCACAAAAGGGCGGTTCCTCCCATCTTGAGACTAGCAAGTTGGATCACAGTCTCCTCATCTATGATTTTTTTTATCCTGCAATACACTTCAATTTGTATTATCCAATTATCTAACTTTTCCGCATTTAGTTCTCCATCATACAAAGGCAACTCAAACTTAACATCAAGTTTTAACAAAGGCATATTAGACTTATTCTTATGTGTTGATTTTTGTATGGTAGATGTTGTATAATGAGAACTAGCATTTGAAGTAGAACTTGAAGATGGTGGTGAAGGAAGAGGCTTTGAAGATTATCCTTTCCCTTCACTTTTTCCCTTCATGAAAAGTTCTCCCAAAACTGGTTTCTTTCTCTCCAAGAAATCATCATATAAAACTTTGACCATTTCTGACATGGAGAAAAATGCTTCTTCGAACTTCTTGGTTCATGGAGAAGTTTCTCCTTCTGAATGCATTATTTTCTTCCTCAAAACTCGTTATATCTCATAAATGAATTCAGCTAATGATCCTTCTCCTCTCATAGATTTGGATCTTGTGAAAATCCAATCCTGCAGTTGTTAAACCTTCCAAAACAACCAAAAGCTCTGATACCAAAATACTTGATCCAAAAATGAAAGGAATTATTAACAAATTGGCATTAACAAGATGCTCATGAATGATTAAAGAGTTCATCCATCATATACCATGCTACAAATAAGAGAAGATAACAACAATAATAAAGAGAAATAGACAACAAGAACTTGTTAATGGAGTTCACCAATGTGTGTCTACATCTTCGGGCTCGCTTCCAAGTGGAGGACCTCTTTATTGATCTTTAAATTCTTAATTTCTATTTACAATGGCTCCTTTTTGTTACGAACATGATTTTGATCTATTGTACAAGACCTCCTTGTGCATATGCACACATGCCTCAACAATCTCCTCTCAAAACATGACTAAATGCCCCTCAAAACATGAGAAATGGGCCATAAATCCAAACTCCTCTTTACATTCCCTGCATACAAAGTACCCATTCAAGCTCAATAAGCTTGGTTTTTATAGTTTTTAGGCTCAGTTTGAGAATCCCAACTTCCCACAAATATTTGGCCTCTTTTTGGGATCAAATCCCCTTCCAAATGGCCAAGAAATCTCTAAACACACCCAATCTGGGCAAAAACTATAGTAAAAAAACCACTTTGTAACAAAAATTTAAAACTAGCCCCTCAGGCCTGGGTGCGCGCTCCTAATACAATGTCACATGGAAATATATGGCCAAGCTCCAGCCCCCTAGGGGTTGTGCGTTGGCCCTTAACCCGCAAACACCGGTCATATGGTTTTAAAGGATAGGACCAAAGATCCAAATAGCGCACCCAGCTAGTGGTCACCGCCCGAGTCACATGCAACATTAACCGTCGATGGTTAGGCCCTATGCACTAGCCCCCGCACCCATCATATAACTGTGTGGTGGAGCACGCCTGGTATTGTATTGTGGTTCTATGGAGTGGTAAAACCATGGGTTGGGGCTAGGCCCCAGCCCCCTTCCGCCTCCACCATACCTTATTTTCCACTTTAAATATTATATTGTGGACTTGTTATAACAAGTCCCATGGTGGCGCATTGGTATCCGACCGGTCCAAAGCACTTCCCCTACCAAGAAGTCATGCGGTCGAATCCCCTAGAGTGCAACATCCCTTTTACCATTCCAAAGAGTGATGGGGTGCCACGTGGCACCGTTTAATTTTCCCTTGAATGTGCCACTTTTCAACACCTGATTAGATCACACCTGCCACCTGCCCAGTCAACATGTTGTTTCTCTGCCATGTGTCACGATGTTGACGTCAGCATTGACTTTTTGCTAGTTGAATTTTTTCATGTTTGGGAAATCGATCAGAGTGTGATAACTCTCGCATACGGTGCCCGTTTGAGGAAGTAAATATATGGCCAGAATCGACACAATGGAATTGGTTTCATCTGATTCTGAGAACTTTCATTTTTTGAGCATTTTCTGGACCTGAGGAGCCTCCTGGATCACTTATACAATGTGGTTAAAATGATTAAAAGTATCTATTATTGATTCACCCCCGCTCTTAGTAATCCAACAGAGTGCTAAATATATATTAGATTTTTTTTCTAAGGTCCGTGGATGCTTCTTACTGTAACCATTCAAAAGTTGAACCAATGCATCGTTCACTACTTTTGTCTACCCATTTGTTTGTAGATCAAAACATGTGGATCTCTTCAATTTTGTGTGCACCTTCTTCCAAAGTGTAGTTCAAAAGGCACTAAGAAATTTGGTATCTCTATCTTAGATGATGCTCCTTGGCATCCAAAAGTGCATTTGGACCTTTTCAAAGAACATTTTTGTTATGTCTTGTCTCTTGATGGTATTTTTATAAGGCATGACGATGCACATTTTACTAACCCTGTCAACTACCACAAATAGATATTTATGTCCCTTCCTTATTATTTTGTAAACTACCCATGAAATCCATGGAGATGTTATCCCAGGGTTTGTTTATTATCTCACTTACGCATGTCCTTCTAAATGTTGGGGGGTTGAAGACCCAGGGTTCATCCATAGTTGACCAACAAAACCCCAAGGCATCAACATATCAATCCTCAATCAAAGATTAAAGGTCTCACTGAAGATGCCATGACTATCACATAGACCATCTAGTATTGTGTCAATGATGAAGGTTTAATTACATGGGGAATCCATTCGGGTTGACATTCCTACATTCCTTTGCATTATTATTAAAGACTTAGAAACATGTAACAATAACACATACATTCATAGAACACATAATCAACATATAAGAGGACATGAATCACTACAACTTTTATTATATTCATTCAACTAGTCACATACATGGACTAAGAGACTCAACAATTGTTAGAAATAACACCATGCACTCTCATACATTCTCACAGTAGTTCATTACAATGAGTTATGCACTTTCTCTCAAACTTTGCACATATTACAAAACCAAACTCTTCACAAAATATGAGCTCATAGTGAACCCACTAAATAAAACACAACACAACAATAACAATAATAACAAACACCAAGGACCAACTGACTAATGAAAAACAACCCTTTCTCTGTTACCATTGCTCCCTTTTATTTTCCTTCTTTGCTTCAGCGCTATATCACTTCCAGTTCTACTCCACTCGCTCTATTGTTAAGGGATGATCTGGCAAGTTAGTTGATACTTCCACAACCCCAAAGAGGTGGCGTGCACTCTATGTGAGTGGAAAAAGCGTGTGGGACTGGAAATTGTTCCACAATCTCTCATGTTGCCCAAAGAAATCATGTGTGAAAAACTATAATGCACTCAAAATTGTAGTGTGCATGTGTAACACTTATCCCAAACATTTGGGTTCCAACAGGCCCCCACCACTATTATTTGTCTCATCCTCAAGCCAATGGCGTCATAGACTAACTGAGGTGACAAACATAACCGTCTTCATGATTTATTGAAGAAACTCCTTGAATCAATTATCATACTCATTGAGGGTGTCCTAGAGTTCCTAGGTGAGTTGAACGACCTCATATGCATCAACCATCATAACTTGAGGAGCTACCAGGTCCATTGGATCCATTTTCTTGATCATAGGGGTGGTGGTGAGTTGCGTGACCATCAATTGAGTGTAAAACATTAGGGTCTTATCGGATGCATCAGTGGCTAACTCTGAAATGGTTTGTTTCTCCACCCATCTTACAATAATCTCTTTAGTCTTGGTCACGATGGTTGTCATCGGAACTTGCACTTGAGGTAGAGAAGCAAAAATCCTCTTTTTTTTTGGGTGACCTCAGCTTCTGTCGCACGAACTCTGTTGTCAATATAACTGAACTCTAGGGGATTCTATAGATGATTCTACAAGGTGAAATTTTATTCGACCACCCACGAAAAATCCTTTAATCCATTCTAGCCATCCCCAATGGTACTTCGATCATTGCATTCTTCTTATGTAGCTTTTTCTCCTCTGGTGTTACTTGATGGAGTGGTGCACAGAGTGCTATTTTTTGGGATTCCAAAGTTTGAATGTGCTCAATCACCGCTTTAAGTTTTCGTGGTGTCGAGATCTTTAGTTGTGCCTATTTGGGAAGACAAACTCGTGAATATTTGTCTTCCATTGCGGTGAAGAGTTCGACCCCACGGGATAAAGTAGCCTTATGTTGGGCCTTGATATCCTTGTGCATGGTGACCTTAGCAAGATGTAATGTCTGGAGATATTTCCAGGCAACTTCAACCTCTTGGTGTGTGTGTATTTCTTGTTGCAACTGGGACTTATTATCTACATGACTTGTGACTTCCTATTCAAATTGAAGGCACAATTGGTCATGCACTTGGGTGAGAGTGAGGTTCATCTCCCCGAGCTCATGGAGTATGGTATTAACAAAACCCCATAGTTCGGTGGTAGGGACATGCGTAAGATCAAGATTTGTATTAGCCAAGTCAATTGAGACCACATCCAATGGGATGACACTCAAAACTCTTCTTTGTCTTGTGCCTAGAGCCTTGGTAGACTATGGGTCCTAAGGAGGAGACTCCGGTGGAGAGAATAAAGCCAGCCATTGACACAATGAATGAAAATTCCCTACCATATTGGTTTGGAAAAAAAATTGTCAGGAAAACCGAGTGTAAATTTCCTTGACTAATTTGGCTACCTATCATCCAACCTGCAATGTCAGAGAGCCAACATTTGACTGCTTCGTGGTATTTGTTCATCGACACTTCCCCAAACCCTGACTAGGATAGACATTCGACTAGGCAGATGACATTGGGATTTCTTCTTCGATCTGAGTGGTAAGTGGTGAGGGTGTATGGTCTTCCTCTGTACTGGGGTCCATGTTAATAGGGTGCGAGACCTAACCTTTGGAAGACTGTTTTTGTTTCCTAACCCCATCTTCCTTTTCTTTGAACCATTCCGTTCTCAACATTTTCTCTTTTGATTTTAGTGATTCTTGGTCCTTGGAACTAGGTTTTTGCATCTTGGATCTAAAAACTTTGTCTCGACATCGAGAAGTAGTTGGATGTCGTATATGTTCTTGTGAATCCTTGGTTCTTACCTGAATATGGGTTTGCACCTTAGAAAATGGAGGGTGGAAGTCAACCAACCATTCTACGACACCCTCTAGGATATCCTTTTTTATAATTCAAAAGGGGAGCTTGGCCTCAACCTTGTCATTGGTTGCGCAAGAATAAATGAAAAAGTTATAGAAATCACATGTAAAATCAAGATAATCAGCATACCTTGTTAGAATTCACTCGGGGATGTAGACCCTCTTATTGGATGTAACAATCAATTATGTGAACCATTTTTGAAACGCCTTTATAATGTTCACTTGGACTACTCGATCCTTGGAGTACTGGAGAGTTAGGAAGTAGGGGGTAGTGAATAATAGGGCACCCACTGCATCCTCTTCATGCCTAGGTGTTGGCTTCCATAAAATCATTCCCAACAAGAGGATGACCTAGAAGTAATGAAACTCTTTGCCCCAGTTTTGAGCATCCAAGGAGTAGTCAAAAAACTTGTTCAGTGAGTATTGATCCCAAAGCATTTGAACTCCTCTGGCACACCATTCAATGATGATGATGACACCAAGTTTGAATTCATCCTTCCGAAACTTCCATATGATTTTGCAGGCCAGTAACTGTGTTGCAAATCTCATAACCAGATTGTTGATTTCGAGGATTACAATCCCGCGCTTTCCCCTGCATGTCCCAAACTAAGCGTGGACTTCCTCATGTGCTATGTCTTTCACCTTGATGGTGATGGTTGGATCCTCACTAGAGGTGGGAAGACCCAAAAATCTATGCATTGTATGATATTCAATGGGGTAAGGCTTATCCAACCATAGGTAACCACCATGTAGTCTAGTGAGGAGGAAGAATACACATGCTTGAACTGTTGGTGCTTGACCAAAATGTGGGTAATTAAGTAATGTAAGGATGCCATATTTCCGCAGGGGCCTCACCCACTTTTGAGTAACCATATTCTATGTGCCATATTCTTTCTGGATAACACATGCATACTTATCGAACTACATTTATGGGAACTAATTTGGGTCCTAGACATTATAATCAACACACTTACGCTACAAAACTTTCCCCAACTTGGGTCACTGAAAATCCACTCTTGATGACATGACCGATTATTCTTTCATTTCCTTGGAATTCGTTTTGGCGTGGAGTTTCTTGAGGAGGCACAAAATGATATCAAGGATCAGAGAGTATGTGTCTTTGTTCGCTTGCTAATGCTAGGATACGAATGAAAGAACACTCTGGAAGCCAAGTCATGGTAGATAAAGGGGAGAATGAATGAGTTGGAACACTCTACTTGCCCAAAATTATTGTAATAATTATGCCACATGCCATTTAGTTGGTGTTGGAGTTACTTCTCGTTCCTTATTTCTAGTTGTCTAGTAGCCCATTCCATCCTTTTCATCTAATTTGCCTCGTTGGACAAAGATAATTTGTTGTAGCCTTTAATTTCATGATTTATTCCATCTAATGTAATTAACTCCTCATTCATTCTAAATCAAGAAAATTGGCCTCATGTTAGTTGCATTAATGACTCTATAATTCTGAAATTGGAGGAAATCTTTGTGGTGTAACTGTCTATCACATCCACTAGTATTACCAAAAATATTTATTGTCACTGAATCTTTCAGTATGATGTAGAATATATTGTACATGTGCGAGTATTATTCTTCTAGGGAACCGAGCATGACTCTTGTACACCCATGCATCACTTTGAGAAAGTTTTAATATGTTGCGTCAACCCCTGGTGGGTCACGATGTTGTTTCACATGGATCCAATTTCTCGTTTTCCGCCATTGAGGATCAACACTAATTTTAGTTGTATTTGGAGGCATCCACTGACTGACCATTGTTTCATTGATCCAATGCAACTCATATGTTTTCTCAATGAGGATTAAATTTAACTGGATGGATGGATGTGCTCTTTATTACAACAGAATAATTTTTCATATCCATCATGCACTCACGTGGCTTGCCCATTCATTCATTAGGAATCTAAGGACTCAGACAAATGAAATGTCTTCTCAGCAGAGTGCATTGAGATTTAATATATTTTCTCTGCGCCTCCCGTCGTTTCTTGGCTACGCAATGCCTTTTGCAAGAACACATGTAATGACATATGTCTACGCATGGCCTAAATCTTCCCCGTATGGAATCCTCCAGAGCTTCCCACTCTTAGAGCTAATCTTGATGCGTTTCCCACCACTTCATGAATATCCATATTAAAATTGTATTAAGGGAGCATACCTGGTGGATTAAGGGAATATTCTACATCTGGATAATGAATGTATCCACCGGCTCTGCCCCATTGAACCAATAAGACTCGATCTCCTCTTATTGCACCTTAGTGGTAATTTGAGCACGTCACCTCATGGAAATTTCATATAAATTGTGTTGCCACCTTTTGATGGCATCCTTCAAATATGTATCAAAGGATTTCACACTTCTCCAACTCAGCTCTCCATCTGTAGTGGGATTGATATAGTCTTCCTTGTGCTCGACGATCTAGTAGATATTCTCAATAATGGAGATTTGTGCATATTTATTCACAATCTCATTGTACTTATCACTCTTGATAGGATCCAATGGTTCATTCATGCACAAGATGTCTATCTCAAAGGACATCTATTGCTTCTTCAAATTCAACACAACATTGTTTTCAAAGGCCCAATCAATGCCAAGTAGGAAAAGGTATGGATCAAATTCATCCATGATTTCTATCACTTCAAAATATGCCTTCGTCTTCACCCCTTCTATGTTCACTTGCTCCAACCGACCTATGGGATAAATTATGTATTGATTCTTCGGTCGAAGTTGAATGGGAGACCATACCAATGGTGGTTTATCCATCAACACCCAGAATTGTTTAGGCAAGATGTTCACGTCGAATCCTAGATCCAACATGATACCATCCATCTCATAGATTATGAGTTCAATAGTCATATTGAACTCTCGTCGTGTGCGCTTCTGCTTACTGACTTGGCACACATCCCTCTCTGGTAGGGGGGATGATATATCTATAGTTGTCCCTTCTCCCCCCATGTAGGTTACTAACATGTGCATCAACTTTCTCACAACATCAAGATCATTCACCAACTTCAGAAAATAGTGCAAGAAGTTACTTACTTGATCAACAGTTTCTTATTCATGACCTATGTCACACAATGTTTCCTCTTGTGTCGTATGCTTCAATTATTCACACACATGCTCCTCTGTTTCCCATTTATTTTTCTCATCACACTTCTTCTTGTCGACAAGCCTCTTTCAGTGAAATTTGTGTCATGCATTGCACTTGTGCACTTGATCCTCCTCCAACGAATTCTATGTGGTGCGTTACAATTCGTCTTGAGTGTGAGCGTATTTCAGTGACTATTGTGTCACACAATGCACCTCCTCACAGATTCGGGCCTCCTCTAGCGAATTTTGTGTCACGCGTTGCAACTCTTCACGCACTCTTTCTTCCTCTAAATCCCTTTGCACATCACACACAAACTGTTTATGTCGTACAACATCAAACTTGGGAGGAGATTGTGTTGCCTTTATGATTTTCCCATCTATTTTGGGACCCAAGCTTTCTCCATTCTCAAAGTCCTTGCCCATCTTTCCTCTGCCTCTAGTTATCAACTGCACACCCACTTTATCATATTTCTTTTGATTCTCGCATGACTCTACAATCACCATGTTGAAATGTGCCTTATTCTCTTCCCACTTCTTCAATAAGTTGGGAAAATCTTATGTGGCATGCTCAAGACTATACCAATGCCCACAAAGAGCACATGGTTTAGTACAAAATCGTTATATGTGGCCTATCTTGTCACAATTAAAACAAGTAGGGGGTCTTCTGCCACCTCCTCCATATCCTCATCTAATGCCTCATCATGTCCTCCTCTAGAACCTCCTTGATATCCACCTCTCTCAACTCCTCCATGGTCACCAACCTTCTCTTCTTGAACCCAGAAGACATCATGGGTGTGGTCCTATATCAATTGAAGTGACTAACAATTGTTCACATTGTGCCCCATGGATTTGAAAAATTCACAGAATAAAGTATGGTGAGTCTTCTGATATTTTTCCAATGTTGGAAAGTGGGGTGGTATATGTCCCCATTGTATGAAAATATCACACAATTTCGTTTGAGGCCCCATCAGAAATAGATTGGTGCACTTGTCTCCATATAATTACCCAATGTAGGACACTTGTCCCTATGGTAACCTTCTCATCGACACAATCACCACATGTGATCGCCCAACACCTTCACCTTCACCATATCTTTCACTTGCATCCTTAGGTTGGAAAGTTGATACTGCACCTACACCAAACCTGCCAATGTTTCTCCTCCGCCTGGTGTAGCCTCCAATCACATAGCAATATCCACTGCTTTTGCTTGAGTAATCTTAAGAGGGACTCGAATATAGGGAAGAAACCCCACAATGAACCATTCTCTATGCTACACATCTTGGATCTGGAACATCAACCCATCCAGCAAAATCTTGAACCGTTGGTCATAATCCCACATGGTTTCTCCTGGTTGTTGTTTGATCTCCTTAATCTTTGTAATGCATTGAGATTCTGACTTAGACTTCTGGAATTGATCTCCTTAATTGTTTGTCCTTCTGGTGCAGTGGCCTTGTACTTTAGGCAACACCTCAAGGCTTTGTCCCTGAATGTGGTCTCTAGCTATGAAATCTTGGACACCTCATTTGTGATCCTCTTCACATACCATATCGCTTCACATGTAAACCAATGTTTCTATGTGGCGTCCTTACCCATCCCATGGAACACAGGTAACCTCATAGTGCTATCTTGATTCGCCATCCTCAATGTTGGGTTGTATCCTCCCGACTCATGCTCACTATTGGAGATATCAGTATTGATAATCTCCCTTGTGAAGTATCATTGAATTTGTCTTATTCCTCACTCGAATATTCTCTCCTTTCTTCTTCTACTTCTTATTCTACTCCTTCTTCTAATCCAATATTTGCACTGTCTGGTATTCTTTCTCCTTGGTTACAAATGCACAAGGGGGGTGGTTCAAAGGGGGCATAACTCAATCTTCTTCCAATATTTCTTGGGAGGGAACCCAAAGAGTCTCCTACCTACAAATGCACAAGACTATTTATTATGGCTAACCCCTCTTCCCCTCCTATCGGGGGACCTCCATCATCCTCTCCTACCTTTGTGCCTATACTCTACTCCTCATCTTCCTCTGAAGTTGTGACATCTCACAACAACCAAGGGGGTTGGAATTTGTCTTCTCGGCCCCTACTACCACTACTCCTAGTATCTTCGATGGATACCCTACTCGTAATGTTGTGTCTCTTCATTGGCCTATCGTTTTTGTGCTCCTCTCTGACACAACACTCTCACCCGCACTTCCTATTGGTGTGGTCTCTTTTCTCTACATCCCGGGCATGACCCATCATCTCACACCCCCTTATTATCTTATTTCCTCTCCTTTGTTCGTATTTCCTCCTTGACTCAACTCTTTTTGCATATTTTTATGGTCTCTCTCCCCCGCTCTTTTCGGTCCATTCCTTTCCCTCACTTCATTTCAACAACTTCTGGATCCTTTCAGTGGATCCATATCTTCTCTCTCTTCCCCCATATTTTCATCCCCCCAATGCTAGGGGGTCTAATCAGCCATTCTATCAGGATCCATTCACATCATCCCTTTATCCACAAACAACATTTTAATCCACAACAATATTTCTTCTAGCAGCCTTCTCCAAGGACCTTCAACAAACTTTCGTACATCCTCATTGAAAGAATCGATGTACTCCACAACAAAATCAATAATGTAACCTTCCTTCACCCAATAAAACCAAAAGTCAGTTGCGTGAGCCCACTTATTGTCCAATTCCTTTATCTTATCAACCACAATCTCATACTAGACCAGGGGTTCTTGAGGCCTCAAAGTAGTATTAATAACAATTTGCCTCTTCAACAATTCCAATAATAAACATGGAATTTCAACAAATAAAATCGCATGCATATCAGTGTATATATATCTTTATTTCCATCATTCCATGTTGGTAATCATAACTTGAGTCTCGTGTCGAGTAAACAAATCTTCTTTTGTAGACAACCAATCCTATATTTCCTCCCAAGATGGATACCACCTCATTCTCTAGCTTCATCATTCAATACAAAACCATCAGGTCCCAACAATGGAACCATTTGTTGGCTCGCTTACATGCATGCTTCTAAACGATGGGGAGTTGAAGACCCAGGGTTTGTCCAGAGTTGACCAACAAAACCCCAAGGCATCGACATATCAATCCTTAGTCAAAGACTAAAGAAAGTCTCACATGAGACGCCATGAGAATCACAGAGACCATTTGGTCTTGTGTCGGTGATGAAGGGTTAATTACACATGGAATCTATTCAGGTTGACATTCATACATTCCTTTGCATTATGCTTAAATACTTAGAGACATGTGAAAGTAGCACATACATTCATCAAACACATAATCAACATATCAGAGGACAAGAATCACTACAACTTTTATTATATTCATTCAACCAGTCGCATACTTAGAATAAGACACTTAACGATTGTTAGAAACAACACCCTACACTCTCATACATTCTCACATTAGTTCATTACAATGTGCTAAACACTTTCTCTCATGCTCTACATGTATTACAAAACTAGACTCGTCACAAAACCTGAGCTCAGAGTGAACCCACTGAATGAACTCCAACACACAACAATAGTGATAATAAAAAACACCAACAGTTAAATAACTAACGAACAACAACCCTTTCTCTATCGTTGTTGCTCCCTTTTGTTTCCTTCTCTGCTCCAATGCTCTGTCACTTTCATTTATGCTCCTCTCACTTTGTTGACTGACAGTCCCACATGCTTCTGCAACCCGCATGCAGTCCATGTCACCTCTTTGGAGTCATGATAGTCTCAACTAATTTTCCATCTCATCCCTTAACTATTCCACGATCTCTCGTGCCGCCCGTAGTCATTCGAGAAGATTTCCCGAATAATATTTTCTTGATTCTGACATGCATGCAATGTCTTGTTGATTTCTAGTGCACATATTATAACTAGGACTGGCATGCGTGCCTTATGTCATCCACTACGCAACTGCTGGTGTGTGCAAAAAATTGTAGTGCGCTCAAAAATTTAGTGCATGCGCAACCGTTATCCCAAAAATTTGGGTACCAACATTAGTAGGTATAGGTAAGGAATGGTATAAACCTTTCTCTCTATTATAAGGTTTGATGGAACAACAAAGTATTCATCCTCTAATGAACCAAACAACATATTTGTTCATTATGGGCCAATATACATACCTATGTAAGTTGGCAACTATCTTCTTCACACCAGAATGCCCTACAACTTTGGAGGAGTGAGCTTCTCTAATAAGCTGAAATTTTTCACCTTTAGGAATATAGAGCTTGTCTACCTTGTAGAGAAACCCATCTTGGATATGATAGTTATCCTTATTTCCACCTTCTTCTACACAAACGTTTCCATGTAGTTGTTGAAACACCTCTTTAAAGTCCTCATCTGCATTGTATGCCTTTTTGTATGCATCATGGATGAAAGGATCCATGTGCATAAGTGTTCTCAAAGTTGTGATCTTGGATGTGGGTGTCCTTGAAAGAACATTTTCTAAGTTATTGGTGTTTCCCTTCTTATATTTGATGATTTGATGAAATTTTGTGAAAACTACATCCACTTGTAGTGTTCGGTTTGCTAAAAATTACTTTGGGAATACAAATACTATAATGGTTGGTGATCAATGTGGATGATGGTGTCCTTGCCTATTATATAGTGCTTCCATTGCTTAATAGCTTGAACCATAGCATATATTTCCTTGTTATATGTAGGGTAGTTCATGACCCCACCATGAAAACTTTCATAATGATAACAATTTGTCTTATGTCCCTACATTAAGATCACTCCCATAGCATTAAGAACTAATTTGGCCAAAGCAAGAACTAATGTTTGACTGGTATTTCATGTCAGCTCATCAAAATATTTATGCTAGTTCATTCACCATTAGAAACTCTTGTTGTTGGTTGTTATGACATGGAGTGGTGTAGCCATAACTGAAAAGGATGCTATAAAATTATGCATGTATTGTGTTTCTCCAAAAAAGCCCCTAACTTTAGTGACATTAGTAGGATTTTTCCACTTGAGGATGGATTCCATGTTTGCAATATCTATCTCAAGTTCCCCTCCACCAATCACATACCCTAAATGCACCAATTATTTCTAGGAAAAATCATATTTCTTAAGATATGCTAGTAGTTGATGCTTTTCTAGACTCTCTAACACATGCATGAGATGTGAGATAATCTCTTCCTAGGTAGAGATATAAACCAATATATCGTTTAAGGATACTATTACAAATGAATCTATAAAGGGATGCAATACATCATTCATCAAATGCATAAATGTAGTTGGTGCATTACATAAACCAAAAGGCATCACTAACCATTCCTTGTCTTGAAGTTCATCTTCCAGGAGTCTTCTTCTTTTAATTGTACATGGTGGTAGCCCAATTTGAGATCCAACTTGGTGAAGTACTTGGCATGTTACAACTGGTTTAGCAAATCATCGATCCTAGGAAAAGGTTATCGATTTCTGAGGGTGATCTTATTCAAAGCTTTGTAGTTGATACATATTCTCCAAATCTTATCCTTATTGGGTACTATGATAATAGTTGACCCACAAGGTGAGGTGCTTGGTTGAATTAATCCTTGCTCCAATTTCCACTGCAACTATTTCTTCACTTCATTTATTTCTAAGATGGACCATCTGTATAGTGCAATGTTTGGAAATCAAGAGTTAGCCAATAATTGCATCCCATGCTCCAGTTCCCTCTAAGGTGGTAACCCTTTATTCTCCTCAAACACTTCTTTGCATGCTTGAAAAATCTCCTTCAATTGATTTTCTTCTCTTAAGTACATACATCTAGAGATGTCTTAACTTTTATTGATTCATCTCCTAGATGATTCTCTCTTAAAAAGAGTAATACAAACTTCCTACTACAACTAATTAGTTTCTTGGCTTGGTTAGCACTTACTAGAGAGATCTTGGATTTACCTTTGTGTGCATTCATGATGAAGGACTTACCATCCTTGATTAGGTGGTACCAAGTTTCCCTCCTCATGAAGATTGCATCTCTCATTTACATGTAGTGGCTTCCAAACAATACACCAAACACATCGAGTTGTACTACATCTACCTCCACTTAGTGACCCTGAGATCTACATCCTTATTCACTCGTCCCAATGGAAATAGGTGAGGATGGTCATGAAATTCCAATCCAAGCTTGCTAACAAAATATTATGTTATGAGGTTGGCCTATGAACCAAAATCAAATAGAGCATCGACCTTTGTCTTCTTGAGCTGGATTTTAATATGGAAGAGTTTAGTCATCTTATTATCTTCCTTGGGATGGAGGCTACTTAGATTCACCTCCTTCTGAATTGTAGAGTAGACAATCTTTTCATCTACATCTAAGTTGCTATCTACTTAGTTTCTTGAACCCATAGCTAGAAGGTTCTTCTTCTTGGCATCCTTCTTGCAGTTCTTTGGATTCAACTCTGGATGCAACTTCCAACACTTATCTTTGGTGTGGCCATCGATATTACAATGGTTATAGTGGTTGGTTGGATCCTTACATTGATGTGCTATGACTATTGTCTTCTTATTATTTCCTTTCCACTTCTTCTTTCCCTCCCTGGAAGCTTCTTGGTGGTCTTTCTCCTTGGAACCACTTGGATTTCCTTTACTCTTATCCATATTCTCCAGATATCGTGCTTGGACACATGCCTCATCAACTATCATAGGCTTAAATATCATCATTTTTCTTCATATATATCTTTATAGACCACCTAGATACTTGAGGAGCACATCTAGATTCTTTGGGTATATACCTAATAGATATGTGGTGCTGGTGGTTTTTTGAAATATAAAGGATGGTTATAGTCTCAAATGTAGAGATGGCCTAGGCCCCGATACTAACAGTTTTGCAAAGTGGCCCTCAAACTCTATTGTTGTTGGCTATGGATAATGGGGTTACAAGGTTACAAATATATGGCAAGTTAATGCATGTGATAAAATGGTTGAGTGAGGAGTAGGCTTGTATAAATTATATTCCTTAATGGAGGAGGTTGGGGGGATATGTAATGCTTTTAATTTTCTCTCTTTTATTCATATCTACAGGGAAAGGAACACTATGACATACAACTTAACAAAAGTTGAAGTACAAATGGCTAGTGGTCAATGGTACATTCTGGAGGACAAAAAGGGATTGACCTCAGAATATTGTCATCCATCTTTTCATGAAGTTGCCCATGTATGAGCCTTCTTATGTTATTGTTTGTTTATGGTTTTTCTTCACATGTTGGAAATTTGTATATGTGTTTATATATGGACTATAATGTATGGTTTTTTGTAAGTATTGACATGTTTTGAACTATATGGATTGGCCTTGCTTTGGGGTCTATGTATATTGGTGAACATGTTTTGTGGACTCTATTCAAATATCTTTTTGATGCATGAATATTTGAGATACTTGAGTTAGGAAAGAATGACTTTCTATAGGATTTTATGGATTGGTGGTGATATAGTCCATAGATATATCATTGGTTTATATTGCTCTTTTAAAAGAGTTTTGTATATGATTTCTAAGCATATGAAAAGTGTAATTTTCTTTCTTTTTGAAATAAAGCTACGATTTTATTTCACTGGAAAAAAAAAGAAAAAAAAAGTTGCATGCAGGAAGTAACATAAAAAAACAATTAAGGTACTTTATGAGCGATGCACTTCTATAATTTAAGTGAGATACACTTTACAATACAGTTATTTTATAACTTAAAGTTCAGTGCACTTTTTCAAAAGGTAACTTACAAAAAGAAATACTTGAACTCAATATCTCTATTTTAATTTTAATAAAGTAACTTTTAACCAAATGAGCTATAATAAAAGATTTTGTTTTCCTCGGAAAAAAGAATAATTTTATTTCATTAGATTGAAATGAAAACTACATTTTGTAGAATACATGGAAACCATGTATTTTTCAAGTGTCTGTCCAAAAAGGGCTCATAGCCAGACCTATAAGTACATAGAAAAAAGGTTTTCTCCAGATGATGGGGGCATGTATAGTCCATACATACAAATATAGTGTCCAGAAGTGTATGTTGGGAGGTTCTCGATGATAAAAAAACAAGCAAGGACTGATATATACATCATCACATATAAAAACTATTGTAAGGTTGCTGATAAAATTGTTCCACTTAGAACTGACTTACAAATACCAAGAAAACCATAGCTATGAGACCTCCACAGGGATCACCAAAGGATCCATGAAAGGTTTATGGTAGTATTCAAAATGATCTCCTTCAGCGTCCTCAAAAATCATCCACTGCCCTGGTGCCTATTGAAGGCCTTATTTAGATAATTTATCTACTTCATGTATACATGTAAAAACAAATGGAGTCAAAGGATTCCATAAATCTAAAAATTTCCTCAAGCAGTGAAAGAAAATGTATATTATGATAGGCTTGGGTTTTCCAAACCCAATTAATGACATTCGAAAAGTCTCCAAAGATTTGCAAAGTAGATATTCCTTTTTCACCAGCAAAGGTTAAAAGTAGTTTGAGTGTCATAAGTTCCTCAAAGTTGTTGGACCCTGGTCCCAAAGCTATTTTTATTTTGAAATAATGGTTCCCCTTGAGAAAAATAATGTCCCCCCTCCACAAACTTACCCATTTTGTTGAGACACTCAGTCAAAGAAATCCCATGGCTTTGAGCGATCTACTTCTGCTTCCAGAAGTACCAGAGTAGGCCCCAAGTCTTTTGAATGAGGGAAGTGAGACAAAATCCCTAGGCCTTGAGCAACAACTACCTTGGGAATGAAAGACTTTCCTTGGAAAATATAATTTTTATGGGCTATCCATATGCCCCAACTTATTATGAGGGGAAGATATTTTATATTTGATCAACTGCATTTGATAACTAGTATTTCCATGCCTCTTCTATTGA
>ML818453.1:107460-128880 GCA_009831015.1 Picea engelmannii | reverse complement strand
GCAAACAAGTATAATACAGCCATAATTCTTGATCTGAACTCAAAAACAAGGCCACAATTTGGGGTCTGTTGAGATGAAAAATATGGAGTGTTACTTGTATAGTCAACCTATATTCTTACTTCTTCTCATGGTGGAAGATTCATGGTGGAAGTTTCTTACTTTTGTGATAATAATAGTAGGGTTCATATGCCTAAAATTATTACTTTCTCCCATTTTATTAAAATTAAGTGACAGGCAATGCACACCACACTGTAATGGATCTGGAGTCCTTGGTGGTTGAATTTTATAAGAATTTGAGTTGAGAATGCTCGGCATATGTAAGAAACTATGCAGCAGTCGTTGTCTATAAGTGCCTTCCAATTTCGACTCTAGTGCATTTTGGTGGTTGATTCATTGTATTGAGAGGAGCTCAGTGCATTTGCAACAGTCGTTGTCTATAAATGCCTTCCAATTTCGACTCTAGTGCATTTTGGTGGTTGATTCATTGTATTGGGAGGAGCTCAGTGCATTTGCAAGGTGCACTTTACAGCCCAGTTGGATGTGTCATGATGGTGGGTAATGCATTTTGGTGGTTGATTCATTGTATTGAGAGGAGCTCAGTGCATTCGCAAGGTGCACTTTACAGCCCAGTTGGATGTGTCATGATGGTGGGTATTGGTAATAAACTGAAATGAAAAGAAAGACAATCATTTGTTAATTATATATGATGTAGAAAAATAAAAAATAGAAAAACACGCATAAGCCCATCTTGACCATGAATCTTGTAAGTAACTAGAAGTTTACACCTTTTTTATCCTTCTTGATAATTGACAAATCCAAGATTAAAATGGATCTGTGATATTAATGAAACAACATAAGTGGTTGAAAACTAGAAAATAGGCTCTGAAATACATTACAACTTTTCAAGTACTAGAAGAAGAATCAATACTCGACCTTTTCTGAAATGAATATCTCATGGTTTTTGAATTTCTTGATTACTTGGCCTTTCTCCTAATAAGATACAGTGCCACCTTTTACTCATATATCTAAATACTTACAGCTCATTTTTCCTACAGGCAATTAAAGCCAAAGAAGAAGGGAGGAGCGTTGAAGAATATGATTATCTTCCATATTTCTATTCACGTTCATTTGATTTGTCTTGGCAATTCTATGGGGACAATGTAGGTGAAGCCGTTATTTTCGGTGACAATAACCCTGCTACACCAAAAGCCCAATTTGGTTCATATTGGATAAAAGATGGTAGGGTGGTAGGTGTATTCTTGGAAAATGGCACTCCTGAAGAAAACAAAGCTATTGCTAAGGTAGCACGTGCGCAGCCTTTGGTGGAAAGCAAGGAGGAACTCAGAAAGGATGGACTGGCATTCGCATCTAAGATATGATGGGCTTTCAGTTAATTTATCAGCATGACACATTACTGTTGGTCACTCTTGACCTTGGAGATATCTGTTGCTTTAGCCACTGTCTGATTTTTGTTATGAGATATTGGATTTTTAATAGGGTTTAGCTGCTTCATTCCTCGATGAAACTTGCAACATAGTTTTTCTCTTTCTTCCCATTGCTGGGATGGTATCTTATTAAACAGCACTATATTATTATTCTGATGAAATGCTCTTAATTGGATTGCTTGCTCCATTGTAACATTACATATGAACTTTAAAGTGAGTAATCTTAATTTTAACTTAATTTATTAAATGCATATAATTTTTCTTAGTTGTTGATTTTTGGGCATGAATGATTTTAGGGGTTAGATTTCGCTCATAGACTAATTTTATATGGTTTTTCTAAAAAAATGATTCGCCCAAATTTTATAGGATAAAATTATTTTGCCTTAAAAATCGCTAAAATTTAATATAAATAAAATCCTTAGAAATTTGAATATTTTTATAAAAATATTCAAATTTCATTTAATAGTTGGCATATGAAAGATTTGTAAAATTATGCAAAATTTGTAAATTATATAAAGACTTGTAAAATTTTAAAATATATTTTCATCCTTAAAAACATCCCTACTTCTAAGCCCTTTTCTAACAGAATTCTCATGAGTTATTATAAAACTTACAATGTAATGTTATGAGAATTTGTTTATTTTAACAAGTTACTAACCCCTCAATATGTCTTACTTTGCTGTAGAGATTTACAAATTGGTCCTCAATATGTCTTACTTTGCTGTAGAGATTTACAAATTGGTCCTTTTACAGGATGTAATTGAAAATTTACTCATGAAAAACCCAAGCAAATATGTATGATTTGATTATGTATAGGAAGATAGTCGTGAAAGTAGAGGCTCTTCTTTTAGTTTGTAATAATTAAATAAAATATTTTTCCAGAATTAAATGTTCAGAAAAACTAATCCTTAGAGCTTTCCATTGGAGATCGTAGTATGAATATGTTGGCCTTTTAATGCTTAATGCCCTTAAAATGAGCTTCTTTGAGCTCTATTACGACAATTTCATAAGCCCTGGATGCGATTTGTTCCTTTGCTAAATCATTAAACTTAATGGGAAATCATTGGATTCTTTTTTAGCATTGATTTCATCTTATTGTTGCTTAATAACTTGTGAGCAAATAAGAATGCTACATTGCGATCTCTGATCTTGGCCCTCGTGACAAGAGATTGAAAATCAAGGGGTTTTTTGTTGTAATTTGTTTTATGATGTATTTATCTTTGTTCCATATATTGATGTAAATGGAACCACAACATTCAAAACACCATTTTAAAGCTTTCAGAGGGAAAAAAGTGGAAATGGAAATTTGAGGTATACTTAAAGCCCTAGACTGGTTAAATATGGGTTAACTTTATTAGTTAAACACGTTAGTAAAGTCCTTCTCCTTAAGGATATTGATTCTCCAATTATATGGGTATGTAAGTTTAAATATGTATCTTAAATTAACAGTTTTTATTTAATCTACAAAGTTAGAATGCAGACCTAGTTATGAGATTTATGCAAATTAATCCCTGAATTAGTAAATGCAGAAAATATTATGGTAGCTCCTTGTTAATTAAAATAAAATCTAGATTCTGAGTTAGAGTAGAATGAACTACAGATGCGGAATCAGATTGTTAATTGACTATAAATATGATGAAATAAATGTGTAGTAAATTACTTAAATAAATTCAATTTTAAGTTAATCATATACTAGTATATTTTAAATACAACATAATCAATAGAAGCATGCATATGTACAACAAAACAAATGAAGTAAAACTTAAAATGATCATAGATCAAACAAGAAAGCTATGAAAGTAAAATCGTATACATAAAGAAATATAAGTGTAGAGATGTTCGAAGAAGATTTTATTTATAAATAAAGTTCTTTGTATAATCAACAGTAATCCAAATAGTTCCAACAATTGGCATGATTCCTCTAAACATGATGTTTTCAAGACCATAGGCTATCTACATCAATTTAAAGGCAAGCTGCATAAAGTCTTTTTACTAACTCCACACTCAGACGTATCTGCGATCATGGCAGTGCTAGTCATATAGATATTCTCAAAGTATATATATATATATATATATATATATATATTTTGAATAAATATAATTTATCTCAAGGAGGAGGCACCTTTGCTTTCACCCTAATTTCAGAGCTTAGATTGTAGTCTACCTACCATTGTGAGAATCGCTAGGCTATTGAAGGATTGAGATAATGAACTTAAATATGATGCATTAGTAGAACAAAGTGATACTTGCTCTCTCTTTTCTCCTCTACCCTTCTTTTATTTTATAAGATGTGGGTAATGAACAAAAAAATACTACTACCTTTTGGACTTCAAAAATTGATTTCCGGGTTTCAAAATTTCGAATCTAATAGAGGATGGATTTTAAAAGTTATAGGTTAATGAAAACTAAAGTTGTAGGTCAACTATGTGTATCAACTCAACTAGTATGTACATAAAAATCATTTTGATGATGTATAAATTCTTCTAAAGTCCATTTGAAACAATTTCAAATTGAAATAGTTCATCCATTATCCATTCTACACACACTTTCTCTCTCTATATATAAGTTTTGGTGTCCAATATCGTCATCAATCCATTAAAACATGGACAAATAAAAGTCTTTCAAATGTGCTACATAATTGTGCAAAATATACACTATTGTTAATTCATCACCATGCAAAAATCTAAATCAAGCAATTGTAATGAGACCACAACCTCACTCTTCAACCATGCATGCATGCATGCAATACCTAAGATCAAACAACAATGGTGTTTGTATGTTACAAGGAATGGATATATAAGAATATGGCCAAGATCAGATAAATGTCTTTGACATGTTATTGAGGATGTTAAGGACATGAAGAAGCGTGTTCAATCTATGAATGAAAGCATCCACCACATCATAGAGGGAGGGAACAATGACACAGTGGTGGATGATCCAAAGAAATGGGTTGATGTGAACTAAAATACACTTCGATGCATTTTTGAACTTATTTCCATTTTAGTCAATCTTCCTTTTGGAATAGCATAGGAGATTACCAAAAGAAAGAGGCACCCTCAATATATAATTCAATGTTCTATCAAACACATAGATGAGTATATAATTAGTTCTTAGAGGTTCTAAATTGTAATATTTAATCAAACTGTGACATATTTTGCTAAAGTTTGAATTATAAATGTTTTTTTTTTATCCACCATCACATAGAAATTGTCATTATTGTTGCAAAGAATATGAATATAACTTCTTAAGTATAATGCTCTTATTTTATTTTTGAGAAAATCAAGGTATTTAATTTCATTCATCTATATTCCATTCTAATGTTGCAGAATATGTTTGCCTTAGCTGGTGGAATGTAATATTAAGTTAGATTGCCTTTATATATTTTTATAACTTTCAACTTAGATGTTTTTTGTTTTTCAAAATTGTCTCATTAAAATTTTCAACTCATTCATTTCGATTTTATAAGAGACAATGTTTTTGGAATTTAAAAGTTTTATTTATTTTTGTTTATTCATAAAGCTTTGTAAATGATAACAAAGCCTTTGTGAAGATATGAAAAAATGTGTATTTTTATTTTTTGTGATGTATATTGTTAACATTAAATGCATTGAGTAGTGACAAAGAAAAACCTTTATGAAAATATGAAAAAAAAGGGTGAAATTTTATTTTTCATGATGTATGTTGTTGACATTAAATGCATTGTGGATTGAAAAGTTAAGAACAAAATGATTAAACTTCAAATTTATGAATTTAAAGTAAACAAATTATAAAAAATATAATTAATTATATTTATTAAGTTTACAATTAAATATTATATTTTACATTATCTTTGCATTTTTAAATTGATTTTTTTTATATACATTTTTATGTAAGTAAAGGTAACATGAAGCATTTTATTATATAAGTAACTAATAAATGTATAAAAGCATGGATGTTTTTTATGTTATTAGTCCCTCTCGTATGCATAAAAAGACTATAGCGATCGATAATTTGTTGACTTCATATTAGTTTGTCATTTGACCACAAATATTTGCATAATCTCTATTGTTGGAGCTATGGAACTAAAAACATTGATTTTTATATACTAAAAAGTACCATATATGTAGTGATTTGATTGGATAACAGGTTGAAGGTCTTATTGTCGGCTTCGTTATTCCCAATGTTTGATATGTTAACATATCCATACTTTTTTATCGTGGATAGTATTTTTGAATCATATATTTTTCATATGTATTGCTTGAACATGGATTAATGCTAGCATTAGTTCGAATGTTTGTCTTAGCATTTTCTGCTACCTAAATTTATGGCAATGTTTGATATGCTAGCATATCCAAAGTTTGGCCTTCGAATACATTCTCTTGTGTTCGAACTATTGTTACATAAATTATAATAATTTTTTTTGGGTACGTCAGAGACTTGCCACATTGCATATTTTTTCTTAAATCTTTACAGAGCATTTCTGACAGACTTAAATGTTTACCTAACAGGCTTGGTAGCGTTGAGTGTTTACTTAGCAGGCTTGCTACAATACATTTTCTTCTGTTTTTTTTTATTTATATGCTTCAACGACATTGCTGGTTCACTGGTTCATGCTTTCTTTTTGCATCTCCAATAATTTCTTATTTGCCTGTTGTTGTTGTTCTTGTTTGCATGTTCGTCTTGTTGCAGTTTGCACGTTTGGGGTTCTGCAACCACGATTGGAACTACGTCATTTCTAGTGGGTTGGTTGCTGCTTGCTTCTTTGTTCATTGTATGTTGTTTATTGTTGTTTGATTCGACTTTGCAGGGTTGGGGTCCTACGGCTGCAGTTAGGCCTTTTGGTGCTTCTTAACTAGGTTTCTATTTGCTGCTTGTTCTTGTTTGCCTAGGGTTTGCAATTTTGGGGTGCTGCATCCACAGTTGGATCTCTTGTTACATTGTTTTGCAGATGACTCTCCATAAAATACTTTTAAGATAAAATAACATACAAAAAAATTGCAGTCAATGTAAATTGCATATCTTACGCGTTGAACTAGAGTTTGTCGGCCTCAAACTATATTTCATAGCTGGCGATGTTTTTTCCATGGTTTATGTCTTACTATGGTTTCATAGTTATGAGAGTAAGTTTTTTTGTGTGAGCGATATAGTTGTTCTCTCCCCTTTTGTTTCCCTCTTGTAAACTGCGTTTTTGGTTCTATAGTTTCTCACGTTTCTATAGTCATTCCGACCGACTGCCGTTTGGTTTCATACTTAGCCAGTTTTGTGGATGTAGCATGGATAGGTTCTATCGAACTATGGAAGCTCGTGTTTGGTGTATACATCTTGCACCCAGAACTTCCGTGCTCTACAATTCGACCCCGCACTCCTCGAACTGGCAACCATGCCTCTACTTGCAATGAGTTTGTCTATCCTACCTACCTTTCCATACTTAGTTGAGTTTTCAAAGTTTGGTTGTTTTTTCCACGGTTTATGTCTTGCTATGGTTTCATAGTTATGAGAGTATGTTTTGTTGTGTGAGCGATATAGTTGTTCTCTCCCTTTTTTTTCCCTCTTGTAAACTGCTTTTTTGGTTCTATAGTTTCTCACGTTTATGTGGTCATTCTGACCGATCGTCGTTCGGTTGCATACTTAGCCAGTTTTATGGACGTGGTTTCGCGGATAGGTGCTATCGAACTATGGCAGCTCATGTTTGGTGTATACATCTTGCACCTATAACTTATGTGTTCTACAATTCGACCCCACACTCCTCGAACTTGCAACCATGCCTCTGCCTGCGATGAGTTTGTCTATCCTACCTACCTTTCCATACTTAGTCGAGTTTTCAAAGTTTGGCGGGTTGACGCCTTTTCAGGTTCAAAAAATTTAAAAGCATTTGTCGCTCCCCTCCATCCCCACTACCTTCCGCCCTTCCTAATAGACTGAAATTATGCTTTCAAAAGTCACAACCGACCAGACAGGTTCGAAAAGATTGGCTTTAATAAGCGGAAAGCTCGAGGACATCTCCCATTAAAATGAATAGACAAGGGAATATTATGGGATCTGGTAATTTCTTTTGCCTGCATTTTGAATTTGCAAAAAAAAATAAAAAAATGGCTCTTTTAGTTTTCTTAAAGGCTTCAACATAGTCCACGAACGTGCTACCCATAGAGGCCTTGACGTCACATCCATATTTAATACTGTGCATATCTTAGATGTTAGATTTGAGAATCTTCTCGGATATGGGAATGTTAATACATGCTATTAGTCACTATTCAGCGTACATATTAAAAAAGATTGGCATTAATAAGCGAGAATATCAAGAACATCTGTCATTAAAACAAATTAACACAAAATCTACGGCAGATCATCCAGAGATGCTTTTAAATACTTATTGCCATTTCTCTCTATCATCAAAGAGTTGCGCTTTAGGGTGCTTTCGTTCTAATGTTCCTGGTCATGGACATGTAAGACAACTTAGAGATGCGATTGAGGCCCAAATGAAAGAAGAGAGACTGGTTTTATGTGACGTGAGATTTGAGTAAAAAAAAACTCTGTTATCCAACAGAAACTCAGAGAGGAGAAAAAAAAAAGAACAAGTATCTTCTGTTGGTGTTCTCCTTGTATTCGATGCTTTGGTTGGTTGAAAATCATGCCTGGAGATTTTTTTGTTGATCTTATTTGTTTTCTTGCTGGGATTTGTAATGGATTTTCAGGTCACATGCGAAATACTTCTTCGTTGAAGTATATATTTTCTTCCAACAACACAGATTTGGCAAGTGTATCGAGTTCTACAGTTCACACAAGAATTTGTCTTCCTCGGGGGCGTCGCACTTACTGTGGCTTGCAAAATGGTCTGTGATGTTTGTGAATGATGTGAAATATTACTCCATTTGCGAATGTAACCAGAAGCGGGTAACAAAAAATGTATGGGTGGATAAAACGACATATTATTGCTACAAAAGTTTCTATTTCAAAGCTTGTTGAGCTACTTCTGGGTGTGGTAATTGACTTGATAGAAAGCCATGTTCTTTGTCAAAGTTTGTTCGGTTTTCTCTGGATGTAGTTACAGACTCTACATATTTGGCGTCGCCTCCGAACATTCCAGACCTTTCTGTGGGCCGCCATATCTGCCACCACTATGACGAAATATATATTCTGATGCGATCTGAAACATTTGATACACTTGCCAGACCTGTGCTGATGCATTCTGCAACATTTGATACACTTGCCAGACCCGTGTTTCCCGAAGAAGTCATGTACTTCAACAAAATAACATTTTTCAACTGGGTTGGACGTTCCTTCCAATTTACTGTAATAAAACAAAGAAGTTCAACATACAAATCTTCAGGCAGGCTTTTCAACCAAAGAGATGATTGAATACTGGGAGAATAACAGTCACAACATACTTGAATTTTTTTCCCGTCCCATAGATGATGTCACATAAAACGACTCCCTCGACTTTGAATTGGGCCTAAATCACATTTCTAAGTTGTCTCGGATGTCGATGGTCAAGAACATTACAAGGAAATCACCTTAAACCCTAAGTTTTCGACGACATAGGGAAATTAATACTTGACAAAGAATGGAATGTTGAGTAACCAACCAATGCAAGCAGGCCATATCTGGAAGAGACAAGCTATTCAAAAAACTGGGATAGATCTAGTTGGCAGCACCAATTAAGTCCAAGACCCGAAATTGATATTCAACTCGTTTTTTACGAATAAAGGATTTGGTCCTCAAGAAAACTGTCGACAAGCTTCATCAATGTACATATTTTTTATTGGTTAGCAGCAGGCCAAATCTCAATCATTGTGACAAATAATCTCAACTATATTTTGTAACCCATCTTATTTGAATATAGAATAATTGTGGTTTTTCTTTTAATAGTGTTTTCCAATCTCTTGTATTGCTTTTCATTTTATTTTCTACCTTTTTCCCCTGTGTGTCGTTAAACATGGAAGACAAGCTTTTCTTTCTGCTTCCCACTACTTCAATTTAAATAAAGGCTAATTTGTTCGTTGCTTACATTTTAAATTGAAGAATAATTTTTCATAGGCCATACTTATGTGGCGTCGGCCCTATACTTAAAGAAAGAAATTTGAGGACCCGCCATGCTTTCATTCTCCGGGGCCCGTAAATAGAATGAATTAATGACTTACAACAAGGCAACTCAAGTGTTGACGCCATGTTCCTGTTGAATATCTTGCATATATTGTAGCTTCTTCTATTTGATAATATCCGTGCATATATACTAATATGAGTACTATTGGAATAAATATAAAAACTTCCTCTTGGGCAAAACTTAGGCAATTATCTGGCCACCGGGTCCCGGGTTTGCGGTATTGAACAACTATGTTCCATGTTCCGTCATATACATCTTGAAGCCAAAGAGCTTTCGTGATCTGCAATTTATGCTTTAACTAGTTATAACTCACCAGGGGTTCGAAAATCTTGGCATTAATAAAGGAACGACTAAAACTTCCTTAATTACTTAAATTACACCAATTTTTGATTAAATTAAATTTAGATATTAACGTTTATGGAAAGTCGACGTTTGCTCATGTCATTGCAAGGAATACAAGATGAATAGATGATAAGAAGTTTATCTCATTGAAACCACAATGCAAATTCATGTTTCTTGTTGCATTATATACATATTGTAGTCAAAACTTTCGTGGTTTCAACGAAATTTGCGAACCGAAGAGCATCCTACAAATTGGGAGATCATTTGCATTTGAAACATAAACAATCCATTAATATATATTAGTATGAATACTATTCAAATAAATATCAAAAACTTTTTCCATTAATACATATTAGTATGAATACTATTGAAATAGATATCAAACCTTTCTCTTGGCCAATACTTAGCCAATTATCTGGCCACCAGGCCCCGGGTTCGCGGTATGAAGCACCTATGTTCCCTATTTCGTCATATACATATTGGAGCCAAAGAACTTCAGTGATCTATAGTTTATGCTTTTACTAGTGAGAACCCAACAGGGGTTCGAAAACATTTCCATTAATAAAGGGAAAAAAAGAGATTTTTCGTCTGTCAGATACTTATCCCTTTTCCCCTTTTCTTTTTCCCGTCCATTATCGTTTTCTAGTTTTATACTTAGTCGTCTTTCTATGATCGATGGTTGCATGGTTAGCGGGCTGACATATCTTCATCTCCATCTGTATCTTCACATGATGAATACGACCGACTGCTATTTCTTTCCATACTTAGTCAATTTTATGGTCGCGGTTGTCGGGTTGGTGCATACGAACTCGCCTTTTCTTCTTCCTTCCCGTTATCACTTTTTGGATATATACTTAGTCGCCTTTCTATGATATCCGGTTCCAAGGTTGGCGGGCTGACATGTCTTCATCTCCATCTATATCCTCACATGACGAATCCGATCGACTGTCGTTCCTTTCCATACTTAGCCAATTTTATGGCCGCGGTTGTCACTTATGAACTCAGTTGTTTATTGTTCTGTTATATACATCTTGCACTCAAAAAATCCGTGATATACAATTCCACCATGGGTTCCTCTTATACATTAACTTCGCTCAAAGTATCTGTTGTTTCCTTCCATCCCCACCAACTTCACGTCCTTCCTGATATACATTAACTATGCTCTTACTAGTGACAACTGGACACACTTGTACGAAAGAATTGGCGCCCGCTGCTCCGCCATATACAAATTGACTACCGGACTCCGACATAGTTCCTTCTTCTGTGTTACACATTATGCATTCAAATGTTCTGAACTATACAATTTGGTCGTCAGGGCCTTGCATCCTCTGGGGAAACCTTGTGACCCTATTTTGGATCCTCGCGTTCGCGGGTTCACGAAAACTCCAAGTCCTAGTCACTGTTTCTTATTCTGCCCATCCTCGTACTTCTTTCTAGATATGCAACACCAAAGGTTTAATAGTAGAACGACATCATGCAACAAGCGTAAAAAAAACGTCATTAATAAGCAAAAGTCGAGACAACCAACCATCCCTACAGAACTTGTCCAGAAACATGCAAAGAACCTCTTGCTTAGCGAAAGCAAGTCCTGGCCAATGTTTATGTGTTCCGTACTTGCATACTTTTTTGATTGCGGGTTCCCGGATTGACGGCCTCAAAATTGTGCTTCGAATTTTCCATGAGTTGCAAACAACGCCCAGAGTTCCACAATATACAATTTGTCCGCAGGAATGCATAAAAAATCTTAACTCTCCTCTTTCCCCCCCCTCTATTATCCCTTTGTGGTTCTATATTTAGTCGCAGCTATATGATCACGGCCTCATGGATTCACAAATTGGAAACTCTTTATCTATATATTCACACCATCAGCCCGACTGACCACAGTCCCTTTCAATACTTAGCCAATTATGTGATCATCGGGTCCCGGGTTTGCGGTATCCAACACCTATGTCCCATGTTCCTTCATGTACATCTTGCACCCAAATAACTTTCATGATCTGCAATTTATCACTTTGCTAGTGAGAACTCACCAGGGGTTCGAAAGGATTTTCATTAATAAGTGAACAATAGATGTTCCTATGTGAGATACTTAGTCCCTTTTCCCTTGTCTTCTTCCTGTGTATTATTGCTTTCTAGTTATATACTTAGTCGCCTTTCTATGATCGCGGGTTCCAACGTTGGTGTGTTGACATATCTTCATCTCCATCTATATCCTCACATGACGAATCAAACCGACCGTTGTTCCTTTTCATACTTAGTCAATTTATGCCTGTGGTTGTCGGGTTGGCGCTTTCGAGCTCTGCTGCTTCTTGTTCCGTGATATACATCTTCCACTCAAAGTTTCCGTGATCTACAATTCCACCGCGGACTCCTTCATCCTTTTTTCCTTTTTTTCTTCTCGTGTATTATCAGACTATAAAGTATGGACATGAGATTTTATAGAGCATGTACGAATTCCGCATTCCATACCTAGCCACTTTTTGGATCACGGGTTCTTGGGCGGGCGGGTTCAAAATTGGGCCTTCATTGTTCTGTGCCCTACAAATAGCACCTAGAATTCTGTGATATACAAATTGACAAGCGGACCTACGGGCTGGCTAAATCAACGTTGCACTTCTATTGTTTTGTTTCCTCCAAACAACGCTCACAGTTCCACGATATACAAATTGGCAGACAGACTCCAGGGCTGGCGGGGTCAATATTGCCATTGTTTACGGATGGTAATCCCTATCAACTATCTAACAATATCTAAAAACATTATTTTCAATACTAAATTATCTCTTACTAGTGACAACTGGACACACTGATACGAAACAATTGGCATCACACTCTCCACAATATACAAATTGACTACAGGATTCCAACATCGTCCACTCTTCCGTGTTACAAATTATGCATTCAAATGTTCCGAGTGATACAATTTGAACGTCGGGGCCTAGCGTCTTCTGGAGAGACCTTGTCAGCCTTTTTTGGATCCTCCTATTGTCGGGTTCATGAAATGTCCAATTCTTGGATACTGTTTCGGGTTGGCGCTTTCGAACTCTGTTGGTTCTTGTTCCGTAATATACATCTTGCACTCGAAATTTTCGTTCTCTACAATTCCACTGCACACTCAACCCCTTTTCCCTTTTCTTCTTCCTGTGTGTTATCTCCCTCTGGTTATATACTCAGTTTCCTTTCTATGATTGCGGGTTCCAACGTTGGCGGGCTGACATATCTTCATTTCCATCTATATCCTCGCATGGCGAATCCGACTGACCGCTGTTCCTTTCCATACTTATACAATTTTATGGCCGCTCTTGCCGGGTTAGCACTTTCAAACTCTGTTGCTTCTTGTTCCATGATATACATGTTGAACTCAAAACTTCAGTCATCTACAATTCCACCACCGACTCCTCGAACTCGCAAGCTTCATTCTACCATGGTTCACAAATATTTCAAAGTATCTGTCGTTGCCTTCCATCCCCACTAACTTCCTGTTGTTCCTAATATACATTGGTTGTACTCTTACTAATGACAACTGAAAACAATGATATGAAAGAGTTGGCATCCGACCCTCCGCAATATACAAATTGCCTACCGGGTTCACATCTTGTACTCAAAATTTACGTGATCTATAATTGCACCGCAGACTCCTTAGTCCTTTTTCCCTTTTCTTCTTCCCGTGTATTATGGATTTCTGGTTATATACTTAGTCTCCTTTCTATGATCGCAGGTTCCAATGTTGACGGGCTGACATATCTTTATCTCCATCTATATAATCACATGACGAATCTGACCGACCGTTGTTTCTTTCCATACTTAGCCAATTTTATGGCCGTGGTTGCCGAGTTGGCAGTTTCAAACTCTGTTGCTTCATGTTCTGTGATGTACATCTTGCACTCAAAACTTCCGTGATCTACAATTCCACTACAGACTCCTCGAACTCGCAAGCTTCGCTCTACCACGGTTCAAAAATGTTTCAAAGTATCTGTTGTTGCCTTCCATCCCCACTAACTTCTTGTCCTTCCTAATATACATTTGGTATGCTCTTACTAGTGACTCTTGCTAGTGACAACTGCACATACTGATACGAAACAGTTGGCATCTGGCCTTCCACAATATACAAATTGACTACCGGGTTCTGACATAGGACCCTCTTCCGTGTTACAGATTATGCATTCAAATGTTCCGAACGATACAATTTGACCGTCTAGGCCTCACGTCTTCTGGGGAGACCTTGTCAGCCTATTTTGGATCTTCGTGTTGACGGGTTCATGAAATCTCCAATTCTTAGTCACTGTTTTGGGTTGGCGCATTCGAACTTTGTTGCTTCTTGTTCCATGATATACATATTGCACTCAAAAATTTTGTGATTGACAATTCCACCGCGGACTCCTTAGTCCTTTTTCCCTTTTCTTCTTCCCATGTATTATCACTTTGTGGTTATATACTTAGTCATTTTTCTATGATCGCAAGTTCCAGCGTTGGCAGGCTGACATATATTCATCTCCATCTATATCCTCACATGACGAATCCGACCGACCGTTGTTCCTTTCCATACTTAGCCAATTTTATGCCCACGGTTTCTGGGTTGGTGCTTTCGAACTCTACTGCTTCTTGTTCCGTGATATACATATTGCACTCAAAATTTCCGCGATTTACAATTCCACCGCGGACTCCTTAGTCCTTTTTCCCTTTTCTTCTTCCCATGTATTATCTCTTTGTGGTTATATACTTAGTCGCTTTTGTATGATCATGGGTTCCAGCGTTGGCGAGCTGACATATCTTCATCTCCATCTATATCCTCATGTGACGAATCCGACCGACCGTTGTTCCTTTCCATACTTAGCCAATTTATGGTTGTGGTTGTTGGGTTTGTGCTTTCGAACTCTGCTGCTTCTTGTTCCGTGCTATACATCGTGCACTCAAAACTTTTGTTATCTACAATTCCACTGCAGACTCCTCAAACTCACAAGCTTCACTCTACCATGACTCACAAATGTTTAAAAGTATCTGTCGCTGCCTTCCATCCCCACTAACTTCTTTTCCTTCCTGATATACATTATTTATGCTCTTACTAGTGATATACAATTTTCCCTCTGGACTGTCCTATCATACCCTCTTCGGTGTTACGTGTATTGCACTCAAAAATTTCTGAGACATACAATTTGGCCCTCGTGCCCTCACCTCCAACGGTTGTACCTTGTAACCCTATTTTGAAGCTACTTTTTCCCATACCCGCGACCTCCGTACTTTCTTAGTATGGAATTATAAACCTTTCATGGTAACAGATGACGATGCAGGAACCCTCAACATTGTCATTAATGAGCAAAACGCTCGAGGATATCTCCCATTATTACGCAGTAAACCAAGATCTACAGAGAGTTATATTGTCCCTTCTGATTGTTCATCTCAAACACACGTTGTCGTGTTGGTCCACTCAAGAAATCTACAATGCTTAAACGCTAATTTCCATATCCACCATGTTCACATTTCTATGTATGCAATGCCTAGTGTTTAATGTTAACAACACATGATGCAACAACCATCCAAATTGTCATTAATGAATGAAATTCTCGAGGAGATCTCCCATTCACACGCGTTGGACCAAGATTTGCGCAGGGTTATGTTATCCCTTCCAAATTTTCATTTCATTCATCATCTGGAGCAAACAAACATTCTTGTAGACTTATGGTAGTAGGTCGACAATAGTTTTGTGGATATACAGTAAATATCTTCGGACATCAGGACCAAAAATTCCAGTGGTCCAGGGCATACTTTTACTATTCATCCCATTCCGCCCATAACGAAGTGATTTGGACCTCTGGAATCGCTCATGCAGGTTGCGTCCCTAAGGTTTTTTACTGTAAGGAGGTGGTCTCTTGGTGTGCCGAAAAATATATTCCAAGCCAAAGAATTATTCCACTACGCGACCATTCTCCTGTTTCTTTGTCACCTCAGGTCTTCCGCAAGATGTTAAAATTGTCGGAGCCAACATTGACATTCAGAGGACAAGACTGCAAGTAGTTCCTAGAAAAACATGATAACGGGTTGGACATCTTAGCCCGAGTTCCTCGAAGATCCGACAACAGTTCCTGAAGATATCACAAAGTTGCAGGTAAGTTCCTTTAGAAATCCATTCCGAGAAATTGCTTGGCTACTTACAAGACTAACGGGACAGGTATCCACGACAAGCATTTCCCATATAATTATTTATATTTTGTACTTCACAATCAAGGAACAATTCATTTTCAATTGGGGGAAGATAATTTCCATTGAGATCTGTTCCTAGTTGTCACAATTCAAATAATCAAATAAATTTTATATGTCATCCTACTTAATTTTCGCAATAGTGAATTGTTGTCCGTTTCCAAAAAATTCTCTTTCCAATAAAATAAACTGTGGATTAGACCCAGTAACATTTTGGTACCAGGCCCCGTGGAGGCACAAGGCCTCCCATTGATTTTATGAAGTTTTTAATGACTTTGTCTCAGTTTTCAAATATTTATTGTTAGGGAAGGATGCTCCGCGGATGTCTGGCCAGACAACCAAGTTTTTGAACATGAAGGGCACACTTGAACAAAAGGAAAATCGTAGTGTACTCATGGTCTTTGGCTCTAAGGAAATTCCTGCTTTCCTTCCATGCGACATCATGGACAAGATGTTTGTTTCAGAAATAACAAGGCAATACAACCACTGGTTGCATTTTTTCCATGACAAGAAAAAAAAAACCAGTTCATTCCTCTGCCCTGGAAAGCCAGAGACTTCGTGTGCATAAACGTTAACAAGATTGATGAATTTTCCGACCATTTCAAGAAATTGAACCTAACGTATGCTGAAAGGCTAAAAGGGTTCGAACCTAATGGGATTTTTCGAGAACATTTATTGGCAGTTGGCTTTAACAACTCTTTTATCCATAGACACCTGACCGAAGACAGGGATAGTGATGGAAACAATCCTGCTTCTGTCGATTGTGATGCAGAGACATTGCAAAGTGAAACTGAATTGTACAAACAACATGGAAACGTATCCAGTGAGAAGAGTGCCCAGTCCCCCACCAACACTCCCAAGAGAATGACATCACAGAGCATCGCTTCAATGACCCACCCCAGTAAGAAAGCAACCAAAAAATCTTTGAATGGAGGAGGAGATAAGAACCCTCCTTGCATAAAAAATGTAGTTCTCACAAAATTCCACTGACGAAGCAGAGAAAAAACAATGCAGGGCAGGCGGACGAACCCGAAATTGAAAGTGAACATGTGCAACTTGAAATTGAAACTGAGCACATGCAAAAAATTGGGTCGTCCGTAGTGGAAACAGCTAAGACCAAATTTTTTGACGAAGATGAATCCTTCGTATTCCAGAGCGTTGTTTTTAACAACCAATCTAAAAGTATGGTCATTGAAATGAGAGATGTAACAAATAGGAAAGGAAAATCTCGCACAGAGATTAACTTTAGGAAAATTAGGCCGTCCCAAATCTCCCTATTTCACCAAGTAACTAGTGATGCTCTTCATGATTCCATTGGAGGAATTGAAGCGGAAAATGCCAGACTGAAAGACTGAAAGACTGCCTCAACGAATTTGAGCAGGCTTTCATTGCCACCCCAGAATTTGCCAGTCCTTTAGCAAAAACCGTGCCTGCTACCACTGCATCCAAGATGAAAGTATACTCTACCCTCCTTGCATGCTCTAGAGCCCTTGTAGATAATAACATCAACAAAAGAATGTAGCTAGTTATTGAGGCCTGGGAAACATCGCAAAATTTAGTTTCCTTCCGAAAGAAAGCAAATGATTTGCTTGAACATTTGGAGGCGAATTTAAAAAATGATCAGCATTTCTGTGAATAGGTGCTGACCCATTTTGCCAACCATGCCGTCAACACGTCGGAACTGAAAAGAAGACAAGAGAAAATCCCCTCCCCAAAGAAGACCAAAAAAGTAAAAGCATGCTGTCAAAAGAAAGTTAAGAACCTAGAACTCATTGTCGAATCATGTAAACAAGCCATATTAGAAAAGGAAGATTTATTCACAAGCCTGATCCAAATAGACTTAGTCGGAAGTACCAACGAGGTTCAAGACCCAAACTTAACTCTCAAATCCTTGTCAATGACCAAAGTAGCCTTCCATGAACAACTTGATATTTTAAAGGGGTTGTCTTTTGAAAAGTTTTACGGCATAGTTGAACATCGTCTAGATGAGCTCGAGCGCTGGGTACTGGACTATGCAACACACAATGAAGAAATTGAATAGAGTCTGCATAGTATTTCAATGGATCTAAGGAAATTAGAAAACAACCTTTACGACATAGAAATACGGGATGAAATCAACATGGCCCCCATGAGAAGCTACATCGAAGAATGGTTCCAACAGAGAATGGACAACCTCATCCAGGAAGGGCAACAACCGGTCGACACGACTCCACTGACCATCGATGACAACAACAAAAACACATCGGATTCATAGTAAGTCTATACTGACATCTTATTTTCTTTATCAATTCAGTTTAAGTCTATACTATCATCTTACTTTCTTTATCAATCCAGTTATTACCTCTTTAAATAGAAAAATGTAACCAAAGACTCATAACTTCCAATTTCTTCTTTTCAGGTCTTCCTCTCTACCGTTGCACACTTCTTCTTTCGACATTCCTAATTCTTGTACTTATTTATTTTTATGGTCCGCGGGAGCCCCAATCCCAGTGTATATGACAAATGCATTTAAATTTCCAGAAATATGTAACAGACATTATTAATTTTTGTTAAATTTCAAAGAAAACTGATTCGGGAATGCCTTTATTGTATGCTAAATTTTGGGTGACTAGGAACCTTTGTTGTTTGTTCCAAAGAAAACTAATTCGGGAATGCTACATTTTTTGTGTCCTATTGTATGCTAAATTGTTTTTGTCCGGGAACCTTTGTTGATGTAACAAACATTACTACTTTCAAAGAAAACTAATTCGGTAATGCCTTTGTTGCATGACGTTGTTACTATTCTATTGTATGCTAAATTTTTGGTGTCCAAGAACCTATATTTTGATAAATTTCAATTTTTTTTTGTGTCCAGAAGCCTTTCTTTTAAAGAAAACTAATTCGAGAATGCTAATTTTTTTGTGTTTTTGTCCATGAACCTATGTAAAAGACGTTATTATTATTCTATTGTATGCTTTTACATGTTTATGTAATTTCCAGAAATATGTAACAAACATTATTAATTTTTGATAAATTTCAAAGAAAACTGATTTGGGAATGCCTGTCCAGGAACCTTTGTTGTTTGTTTCAAAGAAAACTAATTTGGGAATGCTAGATTTTTTGTGTCCTATTGTATGCTATTTTTTTTTCCTCCAGGAACCTTTGTTAATCTAACAGACGTTATTACTTGTTGGGATGTTTTACCGGCAGCATATGCTTGTCATTGATGGAAAGTACAACAACGATGATGGCTTGAGTACAACAACGATGATCAGCAGCGCAGTAATAATCGGGGAAGAGCAACAACCGTGATCGTTGGATCAACAATTCAGAATTCCCGATGGCTATCAGATCTCAATGTAGACAAGAAGAGCGCGCTGACGAGGAGGATAGATCTTAGGCATTAAATCCAAGCGCGGGATCTGACCATCGTCGGATCAAGGAGAACCTGCACGTTCTTTAAAGTGCAAGGAGTAGCGGGCTCACAAAATCCCGAAAGAAGGAGGACCGTCCATCATCAGGCAGGACACGTGGGGAAAGATCGTCAGTTCGCTGACTGGAGAGTCAAAGGAACGGGGTTCCCTAACCTCTCGAAATTGCGATATGCGAAATCACGACTTAATCTGAGCCGTCAGATCAAGGTTTGATCTGGACCATTGATCCCAGTCCATTTCGGAGTTTCGCGGATCGAGAGTTGGAGATGTCAAAGAATAATAACCACAAGAATCCCGAAATCGCGATATGCGGACTCGTGACTTAATCTGAGCCGTCAGATCAAGGTTTGATTTGGACCGTTGATCCCAGTCCATTTCGGAGTTTCGCGGATCGAGAGTTGGAGATGTCAAAGAATAATAACCACAGGAATCCCAAAATCGCGATATGCGAAATCGTGACTTAATCGCAGCCATCAGATCAAGATGTGATCTGGACCGTTGATCCAACCCATTTCGGAGTTTCGTGGATTGGGACTTTGTAGTGACAAGAATACTGAACATCAAGAATGTCGAAATCGCGAAATGCGAAATCACGAAATGATCTGAGCCGTCGGATCAAGTGTTGATCGAGACCGTTGATCCCACGCCATTTCGGGGTTTCGGGGATCGCGACTTGGAGAGTCGAGATGCCTTATCTCTAGATTCATGAAATGGGAAATCGTGAAAGCGCCTTATGCATAAGGTTGTGGTCACAACGCTTGGTCACATCAGCGAGAGACGGAGGAAAGAGGTAGAGAAACCAAGTTCCTTTTCGGGGATCGCGACTGGGAATGTCGTGACACATGGTCATACGAATGCCGAACTGTCGAAAGACGAAATGCCGAAATGAATGCAAGGTCCCTTGGAATCAATCCAACGGTGCAGGTGAATTTGAACAAGATCGGAGGGCTACTGTAGCACGACACAATGTAACTTCCAGAAACCACAGATAGTTTATGCCAGAGGACTCGAAGACACTTAGGGATGATTGACAAAGGAGGTGAAGAGTCTCTAGGGAATCTTCAAGAGGAATGAAGATGTTCGTGGAGGCGATTGACAACTGGATGAGCATTGAGGACTGTAACTGAAACAGAGAAGGTGAGCTCAACTATCATAGAGAAGACAAAGAGTCTCAAACTGCCAGAGAGGCTGAGGAATCTCAGGATAACATACGGTGATGCTGAACGAGTGGGAAACGACCAGAGAAGCTGAAGAGTCACGATGATGATCAGACAGAACACTTAAGTTGTGGAGGAATTTGGCGTGGAGTGAGCATGCAGAGGCATTGTGAATATTGCATGCAAAAAGACAACAGAGACTATAAGAATGCGAAACAAAGAAGAGATAGGGTTGTCACTGTGGAGGAGAATTCAAGTGTGTGCAAGGAGGTAGAGCGCAGGAGCAGAGATGGATAGTAGAGGAATGGTGCAATGAAGGGCTATGGCGCAGAGAGCATAAAAGACGGAAGAATAGAAAGTGCAAGGGGAGTGCAGAAGACACTGATGCAGACAGGGCAGAGCAGTGTAACAGAACATCGACTGGGCTGGTAAGCCATTGAATAATTTTATATCACTGTAACAAGTTTTAGTAACAAAGAATTTATAATTCAGGGTGGTTAGGAGGTGCTAGGGAGGACTGGTGTCCTCAAAGGTTCAAGTGGGTGCTTGAACACAGGGAGTTGGTGCTTCCTTCTGGTTGGTGCTAGAGAAACCAGGGAGTTGGTGCTTCCTTCTAGTTGGTGCTAGAGAAACCAGGGGGTTCGTGCCTCCTTCTAGTGGGTGCTAGAGAAAATAGAGAGTTGGTTCTCTCAACAAGTTGCAGCTTGCAAAACCAGAGGTTGTAGCCTCACAATGAGTTGGTGCTCATATGTATGATAATGTAAAGAATGTAGATAATACTTATCATATAA
>ML818453.1:88306-104144 GCA_009831015.1 Picea engelmannii | reverse complement strand
TCATATCCATGATGGAACCCAAGAATTTTAATGAAGCCAACAAAGATGACCACTGGGTTAAAGCAATGAATGAAGAACTTGATCAGATTGAGAAAAACAATACGTGGGAGATGGTTCAAAGACCTGAAGATAAAAACGTCATTAGCTCCAAATGGATCTTTAAGAATAAGTTGAATGAGCAAGGTCAAGTTATCAGGAACAAAGCGAGGTTAGTCTGTAAAGGCTATTCTCAGATAGAAGGACTGGATTTTGATGAAGCATTTGCGCCCGTAGCAAGATTAGAAGCTATCAGAATATTTCTTGCCTATGCTTGTCATAAAATGTTTAAAGTTTTCCAAATGGATGTCAAGTCAGCCTTTCTCAATGGATATTTAAGTGAAGAAGTCTATATGAAACAACCAGAGGGTTTCAAATTGTATGATAACCTTGACTTAGTATGCAAGCTGAAGAAAACTTTATATGGTTTAAAACAAGCCCCTCGAGCCTGGTATCACAGACTGGATACGTATCTCAAAGACAAAGGGTTCAAGAGAGGAACAACTGACAACAATCTGTATATCAAAATAGAGGATAATGATTTTCTCACCATACTGGTCTATGTAGATGACATCATCTTTGGATGTAATACGGATTCAATGGTACAATGGTTTGCTTCTGCCATGGAGTCTAAATTTGAAATGTCTATGATAGGAGAACTGTCATTTTTTCTTGGTCTGCAAATTACTCAGAGGCCCGAAGGGATGTTCATTTCTCAAGAAAAATATCTAAGAGAAATGCTGAAAAGGTTTCAAATGAAAGATTCTAAACCTGTGGGTACACCTATGGTAACCGGATGTAAATTAAGAAAGGATGATGATTCAACTGATGTTGATCAAAGCTCATATCGATCAATGATAGGAAGCCTGCTGTACATCATAGAATCTCGCCCAGACATAATGCATGTTGTAGGAATGGTGGGAAGATATCAGGTTGCACCCAAACAGAGTCATTTGCAAGCTGTCAAAAGGATATTCAGGTACTTAAAAGAAACAATGACTTATGGTCTGTGTTATCCCAGAAATCAAAATCTTCAGTTGATTGTTTATTCAGATGCAAATTGGGCAAACTGTGTTGATGAGAGAAAAAGCACCAGTGGAGGAATATTCTTCCTGGGTGACTCCTTAGTAGCCCGACTTAGTAAAAAACAAGGTTCCATTTCTTTATCAACCACAGAGGCATAGTACATTGCTGCTGCTACCTGTTGCACCCAGGTATTATGGATGATTCATACACTTGCAGACTTAGAGGTAAAATACACTGCACCGATCCCAATTCATTGTGATAACACTAGTGCCATCAGTGTGTCTAAGAATCCTGTCTTCCACTCCAGGACCAAGCATATTCCCATAAAATATCATTTTCTGAGAGAGCAGGTCACCAATCAGACTATTTAGGTCCATTATATTCCCACTATAGAACAAATTGCAGACATCTTTACTAAACCCCTAGCCAAGACACCTTTTGAATATCTCAGACAAAAGCTGGGTGTCATTTCGTCTCACACCTAAAAGAGTCCATCGTCTTAGGGGGAGTTTTGTATTATTTGAATATCTAATGCCTCCTAAAATTACTGCAACAACTTAGGGGGAGCATGTTTTTATTTGACATTGATGTCAAAGGGGGAGAAAAGAATTCGGGTGCCTTAGTTTCCATCAATGAAAAAGGGGGAGATAGTTGGCATGTTTTACAGGAAGCGTATGCTTATCATTGATGGCAAGTAAAAAAATGATGATGGCTTGAGTACAACAACGATGATCAACAACACAGTAATAATCGGGGAAGAGAAGCAACCGTCATCGTTGGATCAATAATTCAGAATTCCCGATGGCTGTCAGATCTCAATGTAGACAAGAAGAGTGCACTGATGAGGATGATAGATCTCAGGCATTAAATCCAAGTGCGGGATCTGACCATCGTCGGATCAAGGAGAACCTGCACGTTCTTTAAAGTGCAAGGAGTAGCGGGCTCACAAAATCTTGAAAGAAGGAGGACCGTCCATCATCAGGCAGGACATGTGGGGAAAGATCATCAGTTCACTGACTGGAGAGTCAAAGGAACGGGGTTCCCTAACCTCTCGAAATCACGATATGTGAAATCACGACTTAATCTGAGCCGTCAGATCAAGGTTTGATCTGGACCGTTGATCCCAGTCCATTTTGGAGTTTCGCGGATCGAGAGTTGGAGATGTCAAAGAATAATAACCACAAGAATCCCGAAATCGCGATATGCGGAATCACGACTTAATCTGAGTCGTCAGATCAAGGTTTGATCTGGACCGTTGATCCCAGTCCATTTCGGAGTTTCGCGGATCGAGAGTTGGAGATGTCAAAGAATAATAACCACAGGAATCCCGAAATCGCGATATGCGAAATCGCGACTTAATCACAGCCGTCAGATCAAGATGTGATCTGGACCGTTGATCCGACCCCATTTCAGAGTTTCGTGGATCGAGACTTTGTAGTGACAAGAACACTGAACATCAAGAATGTCGAAATCGCGAAATGATCTGAGCCGTCAGATCAAGTGTTGATCGAGACCGTTGATCCCACGCCATTTTGGGGTTTCGGGGATCGCGACTTGGAGAGTCGAGATGCCTTATATCCAGATTCACGAAATGAGAAATCGCGAAAGCGCCTTATGCATAAGGCTGTGGTCACAGCCCTTGGTCACATCAACGAGAGATGGAGGAAAGAGCTAGAGCAACCAAGTTTATTTTTGGGGATCGCGACTGGGAATGTTGTAACACATGGTAACACAAATGTCGAACTGTCGAAAGACGAAATGCCGAAATGAATGCAAGGTCCCTTGGAATCAATCCAACGGTGCAGGTGAATTTGAACAAGATCGGAGGGCTATTGTAGCACGACACAGTGTAACTTCCAGAAACCACAGACGGTTTCTGCCAGAGGACTCGAAGACACTTAGGGATGATTGATAGAGGAGCTGAAGAGTCTCTGGGGAATCTTCAAGAGGAATGAATATGTTCGTGGAGGCATTTGACAACTGGATGAGCATTGAGGACTGTAACTGAAACAAAGAAGGTGAGCTCGACTGTCACAGAGAAGACAAAGAGTCTCAAACTGCCAAAGAGGTTGAGGAATCTCAGGATAACATACGGTGATGCTGAACGAGTGGGAAACGACCAGAGAAGCTGAAGAGTCACAATGATGATTAGACAAAGCACTCAGGTTGTGGAGGAATTTGGCGTGGAGTGAGCATGCAGAGGCATTGTGAATATTGCATGCACAAAGACAACAGAGACTATAAGAATGCGAAACAAAGAAGAGATAGGGTTGCCATTGTGGAGGAAAATTCAGGTGTGTGCAAGGAGGCAGAGTGCAGGAGCAGAGATGGATAGTAGAGGAATGGTGCATTGAAGGGCTATGGTTCAGAGAGCATAAAAGACAGAAGAACAGAAAGTGCAAGGGGAGTGAAAAAGACACTGATGCAGACAGGGCAGAGTAGCGTAACAGAACATCGACAGGGTTGGTAAGCCATTGAATAATTTTATATCGCTGTAACAAGTTTTAGTAACAAAGAATTTATAATTCAGGGTGGTTGGGAGGTGCTAGGGAGGACTGGTGTCCTCAAAGGTTCAAGTGGGTACTTGAACACAGGGAGTTGGTGCTTCCTTCTAGTTGGTGCTAGAGAAGCCAGGGAGTTGGTGCTTCCTTCTAGTTGGTGCTAGAGAAACCAGGGAGTTGGTGCTTCCTTCTAGTTGGTGCTAGAGAAACCAGGGGGTTGGTGCCTCCTTCTAGTGGGTGCTAGAGAAAATAGAGAGTTGGTGCTCTCAGCAAGTTGCAGCTTGCAAAACCAGAGGTTGTAGCCTCACAATGAGTTGGTGCTCATATGTATGATAATGTAAAGAATGTAGATAATACTTATCATATAAAGAAAAAGAGGTTTTTACCCTGTATGGGTTTCCTTGAGAATTATCTGTCTCTGTCTTTCTCATATATGTGACTGATGCTGAATGTGCCTCTGTTTATTTCTCTGCATTATTGTGATCATCTTTGAGTGCCTTGTAAAGATTTTAAAAGAAGCATAATTGTTTACGTACGGTAACAACTGATTCACCCCCCCCTCTCAGTTGTCCAACATTACTTTCTAAGAAAACTAATTCGGGAATGCATTTGTTGCACGACGTTGTTACTATTCTATTGTATGCTAAATTTATGGTTTCCAGGAACCTATAATTTCATAAATTTCAATTTCTTTTTTGTCCAGGAGCCCTTGTTTTAAAGAAAACTAATTTGGGAATGCTATTTTTTTTGTATTTTTGTCCACGAACCTATGTAACAAATGTTATTACTATTCTATTGTATGCTATTTTTTTTTGTGTCCAAGAACCTTTTAAATGTTCTTGCACGAAGTTGTTACTATTCTATTGTATGCTAAATTTATGGTGAGCCTTTCTTGCAGGACGTTGTTACTATTCTATTGTATGCTAAATTTATGGTGTTTAGGAACCTATAATTTGATAAATTTCAATTTCTTTTGTGTCTAGGAGCCCTTGTTTTAAAGAAAACTAATTTGGGAATGCTAAATTTTTTGTGTTTTTGTCCACGAACTTATGTAACATAATTTATTACTATTCTATTGTATGCTAAATTTTTTGTGTCCAAGAACCTTTTAAATGTTGATGTAACAAACATTATTACTAGGAACCTTATTATCTTATTATTATTGTACACCATTTTTTTTTGTCCAACCTCCTTTTGAATCTTTCCTGTACTATTAAACTTAGATACTAGGAACCTTTATTGATGTACCATACATTACTAATTTTTGATAAATTTCAAATTAAACTAATTCGGGAATATTAAATTCTGCATAGATACCACATGTACTTCAACTTGCTACCCACGTGTCTGTACTCGGTCGCATTTATTCCCATTCCAACCTGGCAGGGATTACGCTGCCATGCAACACTTGTTTAATATGGAGAGTAAACATTTTTATGTAAACAAAGATAACATGAAGTCTTTTATTATATAATAAGAAGCATGTATGATGGAATTTGAATGATAAGAATGAATTATCTTAATAAGAATGAGTTATCTTAATAAGAATTATGTTATTAATTTGGTAGTCTTTAAATTTGTAAGAATGGATTATTTTTGAAAAAATGGATTAGTAATTTATTTTTTCTTATTTTTATAAATAAATTTGATTATATATAAACAATTTATGAACGACGTTAATAACTAGTATATTTACTTATCATTTGTTATGATCATTACTTTTTTTTTTGTTAAACCAGTTATGTATTAATATTGTAAAGAAATTATTACATTCAAAATTGTGTGATGTCTATCAAAACAAAAATGATGTAGTCAGATGTCTAAGAGAGTCCATATAAGTATGTAAATGCCTAAATACCATATGCATATTGTTTTTATATTAAAAATATAAAAAGGAAAACAAGAAACTAAAGGAAACAACATCCATCAGATTTGACTAGGACGACCAACATGATTGGAAGTCTCATGAACATTGGCCTTGCCTTTGGTATCAATATCCATCTCTTCTTCAAGAACAATTAGGTTGGAGCTGGTGCTTGCTACCTTGTCATATTCCTTCTCATCGTTATTGTCCCAATCAATAATTTAAAATGACACTCTCCATAGAACGATGAATTTAGATTCCAGTCACCTAATCTTGCCCATCGTTTCATCTTGATTGATTTGATTGACCCATGTATCCTTCATTTATCGAGCTATGATGGTTTTGGCCATCCAATAAAACTCCATGACTCTAAATACATTAGTATTTTTGGACCTGAAAAAAATTGTATCAGCAACCCAATCATGAAATTCTTGCTTGATTTGGTATTTCAAGATTTGTGAGCACATTTTCATGGCCTCATTCACATACATGTCAATATTCTACTACAATTATGGTGGGGTTCTCTTCTGAAAGAGATTTCTTTCCTGCTTCAAAGCTCTTTCTTCCCTAGTGCCATGGGAACCACCGAGTGCCTGCTTGAAGGGCGAGCGCTTGGGAGTGCCTCTCCTTCTAGCACCATGCACACTTGATTTTGGTAAATCCTTAGGCATCTGATCAGCCATGGGAAAATCAAAGTAGTGTAGAAACAATGAGGGTGAGATTAACGACTCGGGATCTATATCAAGTCTAGGTTGGAAACCACTTAAACTGACCACCTTAAAAAATAGAGCAATAATAGAGGAGTGCTTTTTAAAATGTTATAATTTTGTTATTTTTTAATATATATAAATATTATTATATTTAATTATATAATAACTATAAAATTTAGTTGGAGTAGCGTCCCTAACTTCATTCTCATATTATTTTGTTTTTTTCTTAATATAATTTATGTTTTTTAATTAATTACTATGTTTACTTATCATTTATCATGATCATTAATTTTGTTGGTTGTTATATATAAATTTATTTTATTCAATTATATAATGGACCTAATGGTAAAATTTAGTTAGAGTCACATTCCTAACTTCATTTACATATTATTTTGTTTTTTCTTAATTATGTAATTTATTATTTTTTAGAGTATGTTTAATTTGTAATTCTTAATTTAGTTCAAGAGGTTATAAATATATATGTGTAATGTTACAAGCTATTATACTGCAATAATATATTTTATGTTTAAAAATTTCATTACATATTAATAGAATGTAATAGGACTATACCGCCCCAGATGGGGTGCTAACGAGTCGCCCAGTTAAAGTCAACACCCCCTAAAGACACGTCAACAATCCTTTCACCAACTCTGGACTTGACGCTCAATGACGGGAATTTATGATGGACGGTCCGGGTTCTGGGCTTCACACACGTGAAAATGACACGTCGTTGTCCCATCCAGCTACGAGTCTTTAACCTCTTTTCCATGGTATACACAACTATCATTTCCATTCATGCCCCGAGGGTCTCTTTGTCTTTCCCTGTGTTTTTTTTTGCATCCTTTCCTCCTGGTTTCCCAGCTTCAACTCTATTCCTCACGATGCGAATATCACAAGAATTTTGGATTTCTCTAGTTACCATAACTTGGAGCGCAACCCAACCTTGAATTTTCCTCCTTCTTCTTGCTCGACTCTTGTTCGACTCTCCTGTTCTTTCATGCCTCATGAGAGAGGCCGACCAAAGAGAGCCAACTACTTTATCTCACGTCTCTAAGGCTGTGGCACACTAGACCTTCTCCCAACCTCTCCAGAGTGCCACTGCTATAGTCATTTAGCCATGTAGCCTCATAATAATCCATCTTGTACCTATGAGAATGTGAAACCAAATCTTTCTCAGCCTTCAACCTCTGTTCCAATCCTCCTAACCCAATCCTGACTCCTAGTATCCACCCCAACCCACCTCCTCATCCTAGTTTCACAGAGGCGCAGCGAGAAGTCATTCGAGAGCTTTGACGAAACAACGATGAGAATATATTTCGACAGGAATTGATGGACCAACGTCTGGACTGGATGTTGGATTAAGGTGGAGAAGACCCCCAGAAGCGTCACATTGAAGAGGACTTTCTCCATGCCATCATGATTCCAAAATGGCCAGAGTCCTCCAAGCATGCGTTTCCATACAATAATCTCCCTAAATAGATTTTATGACAAGCTCATTTTTGGTTTTGTTAGTTTTTATTTGGTCTGGTAGTCAAAAGAACCATGTTATTGGGTATAACCATCCTCCTGAGCTGATGTTTAATACTTATTATGTAACTATGTCTAAATTTACTTACCATAGAAAAATACTCTGGAACTTTAACACTTGGTGGTGGGGCTAATTTCCACTGTTGGCAGCCTCAGCACCAGTGTCATGGATATTTTTTGCATTTTCAGTTTATAAAAGGTAAGTTAATAGCTAACTTACCAAAAAAAAAAAATAGGACTATACCAAATAATAAAATGAAATAAGACTATTAGAAGTTTGATGCTTTTTGTAGAGAAGTCTTCAATATTGAAATTATTGTTAACAACTAAGAAGACTCTTAAGGTAATCACATGGAATACAATGACTAGTTCATGGCATATGCAGGTACTCCATCAAACCCCATCTTGTTGGATGAGGAACTAGAGGAGCCAAGCTACAAACACCATTGTCCAAAGCAAGACATGGATATCTTGGTTGGAAAAAAGGAGGAGCATTAACTACCTCATCTATCGTTGGTTTTATGTTTGGTTTGTTGATATTAATAGGATAAATAGACATATATTTCATTTTTAAGTTATCTTGAAAATCTTTCAATTTTTTTATGAGATGAAAACAATTTTATTATAATATTGTTGTTGTCCTAACTTCCTAAGTGGTAGGTCACAATTAGATATGTTTATAACTTGAAAATCTTTCAATTTTTTTTATGAGATGAAAACAATTTTATTATAATATTGTTGTTGTCCTAACTTCCTAAGTGGTAGGTCACAATTAGATATGTTTATATTTTTTTTTTTAACATATTAATATTAAAACTATCTAACCAAAAAAACAAGGCATCTATTAATGTTGACTTAGATCACTAGTTACCTATAAGTATAAATAATCTATATAGTTTATTTATATCTATAAATATTTAAATATTTAATTTAATTAAACATAAATACACAATACTTTGATTAATTCAATTCAATACATATTTATTTTGTATAATCGTATTTCATTCTATTATATTATTTAGTATAGTCTCAGTATATGTAATGGAATTCAAAACATAAAATATATTATTATAATAAGTTAACTTGTACTATTACATAAATAATAATCATAAAAAATATTATAATAATAGATGAGCTTGCACCATTACATAAATAATAATTATAAACTAAATAATTTATATATCATTATAATAAACGAGCTAGCTTGTACCACTACATAAATAATAATTATAAACTAAATAATTTTAAGTATGAATAATCTATGTAGTTCTTAAAAATCACATAGAGAACATGGATACCCAAAAACTATAGGTATGTACAACAATGATCATTTCAAGATGACGTAGAAACAAACATGGCATGTCATGGTAATAGTTTTTGTTATTATATTTAAAAGAAAATTGATATTAAAAAACTTGTATTCTTTATTTTTATTAATAGTTTTTGTGTTCTTTATTTTTATTAATAGTTTTTGTTATTATATTTAAAAGAAATTTGTTATTAATAGTCCATGTTTAGCATCTTTATTTTTCTTCGTTTAATTTTATTTGGCATTTTCATTTCATCCCATTTCATAACATAAGTATATCTTTGCACTTCCTAAAGTAATTATTAGTTTAATTAGGTATAATATCACATCAACACAATTAAAGAGAAAATAAAAAATTCACAATCTTTATAAGTTAAGGTAGGTGCATTATGTATGATTTAAGTTTGACTAGAGGTAGTGATTTTTTTTTAACAAAAATGGGAAGATTTGTATTATCAAAAAAGTGTGGCCAACACAATTAAAGAGAAAATAAAAAATTCACAATCTGTATAAGTTAAGGTAGGTGCATTATGTATGATTTAAGTTTGACTAGAGGTAGTGATTTTTTTTTAACAAAAATGGGAAGATTTGTATTATCAAAAAAGTGTGGCCAAAGTATGTGGAGGAGTTACAAAATCTAAAAAAATCTGGGCCAATCCGGGACCTCAAATAGACAATTATTACAAGTTTCAAATGACTGTTTTAAATACTCAAATGGAAACTTCACATAGAACAACCTCACCGAATACACTCGAAAAAAGACTTTGAGGATAAAAGTGAAGAGAAACTGCATCTAAATTAACTTGTTGAGGAAGAGCTTGCCTTTTTGACTGACTTGCGGGCCTGACTTTGTGTTACCATTGGTTGTGATGATACATGTGATTTCTTCTTCTTTCCGAATATCGTCCAAACTTCATTTGTAGATGTTGGGGTATTTGTGATGCCTATGATTCTTGGATTGTCTTTATCTGAAGCTTCTATTTTTTCTTGTTCTGGTACCTCAACTTTATCATCCCATTTTGCCTAGCATGTTGATGGCAGAGGGGATTGTTGGATCTGAAGTCCATGATATGAGGCCTGAAGGGAAGATGCCTCTTTCTCTATCTTCCAAGTGGATTCTTAGTGCGATTATTGAGATAGTGGAGTTGGTTGAATAGGAGGATCTAGTTGAGAATTCTTTTCACTGTCTTGTGGAGGTTGTCCATAGTGTTTTGAGATTACTTGATGGTTTCCATTAGATCTGACCCACCAAGTGGTTATCTAATGCTTTCTATTCTTCCTAGAACCTTTGAGACAATGGGTTGCAATATGACTTGTTTCAAAACAAGATATGCAATGAAAGGAAACTCTCTCATAGTCTAGTTTATGAGACCAAGAATATTTTTTTCTAGTAAGAATAAGTTTAGTCGGGAACCATTTATTGAAGTCCATTTCCATGTAGATATGGGAAAAGTTAGAGGTTGTGCCTCATAGTTTCACGGCTTGCAAAGTGGAACTTTCCTAAAGCCGAACCGATGGCTTCAAGAGAGGATAAACCACAAAAATGCAAGGGAAAATTGTGAGTAGCTATCAGATCTTTCCTAAAGCCGAACTTTCCTAAAGCCGAACCGATGGCCAACAATCCACATACTATGGAAGAAAGTCACCAGAAACATAGATCTGATATTTAATATTCAAACCATTAGTCATCAAACGACGCCCTCGCAAACAAACCCACATGCTCTCAACAAAAAGAGGATCTGCTCCAGGGCGCTATCACCAACACGGATCTTAAGATCAATGATAAAAAAAGCATCGGAAACCAAAAAAGGCTCCCTGTAGGAGAAAGAAACAGATCACAACAATCCCAATCTGGATTATATGGAAAAAACACAGTCTCATATATGAAGAGTCACGAACCAGATCTGCTCACGAGTGAGCGCGTCCATCAGAGAACTAACCAGAAAAAAATCAGAACTTCTCTAAAGGGAGCAAGTCCACCACTAGAGAAAGCACCCAAAGTCCAGAAATCCCGACGAGAGAGAGACGCAACAACAGGAGGTGGATCGTCTGTGGACCGTCTTGTGGCTAGGGAGACCCTAGCCGCAAAGAAATCAAATCTTTTCCCCTCGTAATTTCCTTCACTTTGTCTGAAAACACACATTGAGCAGGCACAGGAAAAATTGATCTGCCTCAGAGAAAGCACATCCACAAATCTAGACAGGTCTCCTGTAAGGCGCGATCTCTAGAACACGAAGCCAACACAACCCAGGTCTCCCAGAAAAGACGGGGCATGTAAAACACTCTCGCTTGCATCAGACTCGACGGAAAAAATCTGGGGCTCTGCGACTAGGGTTTCCTCAGGCGCATATCCCCTTTAATTTCTAAGAAATGTAAGAAGTTACTTGGTTTACTTTAGAATTTATTTCTCTGCTCAAATATCTCTAAGAGTAGTATTCCTAAATAACCATAGTTTTAATGAGTTGGATAGTTAGGAATGCTAATATTGAAACAAATATTTTGAAATTGTGAAATAATGTGGGTGTATGCAGGACATTCTATGAAAACGTGTTTTTCATCTTCAACCTTCTCAGTGTTACAAATATGACAAACTATTTTGGCCCACGATGCTTGAAAAATTGTCTAATGCCCTATTTCACTATGGAGCTTGTGAAACTTTGTCCTTATTTTAGCAATATTGATTTTCTTTTTTACGCTACTCAAAATAGATAGATATTTTTGATATTTTAATTTAGGGTTGATCAACTTCTTATATTATCTTAATTTTCTTTTATTCTCTAATTCTTTATGGCACCACAATTTTTCCTTAAATTTAGATGTAACAAAAGAGAAAGGTGATGCAGAGGCGAGGGATGAGCAGAAAGAGAGAAAGGTGATGGAGCTGAATGCGATGGGAGGAAGGGATATAATAATTGGGTGATGATTCAAAGAAGGAGTTGGGGGTGTTTCATAATGAATGCAGAGGAGACGATTAAACGGAGTTAAAGAAGAGGGAGAACTCATGATGAGAAGTCGGATGTACCGGTCGAGGGCGAGGTACCATCAATATATCATAACCAGAGAATAAGCAAGGCGACCATAGTGAGCCATGATCCAGGCACTACACATCATTCTGGTGTAATAACTCCCCATTAAGTGAGGTGACGTTGGTATGAGGAGGGTGGCAGGTGTCAGCTGGATGAGAGGACGCATGGTAGTCTGCCTCGGGTGGTAGCGCCATAGTCTGTCTCTTCCCTGTCACCCAATATGGGGGAAAAAAATATACTTTTGAAATAAAATAAAAAAAAAAAACAAAAAAATATAGCAAAGTAATAAAAAAACAATTTTAAATAAAAAAGAAAAAAAAAAAACCAACTAATAAAATTCTTAAGTGATGGAAATGCCTTCCTATCTCTTTCACCTTCCAATCCCCACTCCATTTGAAAAAAGGAAAAAAAGAAAAGAAGAGAAGAGAAGGAAAAAATTATAATAATAATAATAATAATTTAAAAGAGGGGAAAATTGACCATATTAAAAGATGAAAAAAAACAAGTAAAGGAAGAAAAAAAAACCAAAAAAAAAAACCAACTTTTTTAAAATTGAATAAAGGAAAAAACAAATAAAAAATATTTAGAAAGGAAAAAAAAGGAAAAAAAAACAAATAAAAAAATAAAATAATGATGATAATGGTTATTAATATCTATTATGACTAATTTTGGTTTATTGGACCTTAAGAAATGTAAGAAGTTACTTGGTTTACTTTATAATTTATTTATGTGATAAAATAACTCTAAGAGCAGTATTCATAAATCACCATAGTTTTGATGAGTTGGATGGTTAGGAATTCTAATATTGAAACAAATATTTTGAAATTGTGAAATAATGTGGGCGTATGCAGGACATTCTATGAAAAAATGCTTTTCATATTCAACCTTCTCAGTGTTACAAATATGACAAATTATTTTGTCCCACGACATTTTAGAAATTGTTCAATGCCCTATTTCACTATGGAGCTTGTGTAACTTTGTCCTTATTTTAACAATGCCGATTTTATTTTTTACGCTACTAAAAATAGATAGATATTTTTTATATTTTAGATTAGGGTTGATCAACTTCTTATATTATCTTTATTTTATTTTATTCTCTAATTCTTTATGGCACCACAATTTCTCCTTAAATTTAGATGTAACTGTTGGTTGTGGAGCTTGATTATCTTCCTGATTTAGAGGTTTGTTTCAACCATGCTTGGAACCCATTCCATAACCCGGGGGGTGTGGGGGGGCTTTCCCCTTAACAACTATCGCCAGGGGGGTCCAGGGGGGGCGACGACAATTTTTGTAGCCCCTTGTCAGGGGATTCAGGGGCAACACCCCTGAAATTGTTTTGGGAAAAGCTGCCTTGTAAAATATTGTAATTTCATAGTCAATCTAGACTGTTCATTATAGGGTCGCAAATCTAACAGTAGAAGTTATTTTAGGGTTTTTTTCCCTAGAAGGAAACCTTCTTTTATGAGGGAATTGTGTTGCGACTGTGTATTATTGCGAATATTGTATTTTGAGAGAGGATACTGTGAGAGAAAGAAGATGAAGTTATAGTGGGTGTGTTGTAGGTTGTATCCCTTCATTTTGCTAGATAATAAAAAGGAAAGACCTGAAAATTTCTCTGGTGAACGTATCCCACAATGGGTGAACCACGTATATCTATGTCTCTATTGTATTATGTATCTTCTATGTTTTATTTCTGCATTTTCTTTATTTTATTTCTCCGTGATCCTATTTTTCTAACAACTGGTATAAGAGAGAAAGGTAAGTCGCGGAAAAAGAGGGTTCCTGGTTCGAGTGGGAGCCATGGCGGAAGATGGAAAGTTTAGGGTCGAGAAATTTAACGACCAAAACTACCAGTTATGGAAGATGCAGATGGAAGATTATTTATATTAGAAGGATTTGTTTCTACCATTGAGCGTAATAACAAAGAAGCCGACAACCATGAAGGATGAAGAATGGGAGGTTCTCGACAGAAAGGCATTGGGAATGATACGACTGAGCCTGGAAGCGTAAATGGATTTCAATATTTCAAAAGAAAATATAATGAATGAACTGATGGATGCATTGGTTAAACTGTATGAAAAACCCTTGGCGTCCAATAAGGTATTTCTAATGAAGCGATTATTTAATATGAATATGTCAGAAGGTGGGTCTGTTGCAGATCATTTAAATGAATTTAATATGGTTACTAATCAACTAAGTTATGTGAAAGTGGAATTTGATGATGAGGTCAGGGATCTTATAATATTGTGCACGTTCCCAGAAAGATGGAACGACTTGGTCATGGCTGTAAGTAACTTCGTCTCTGGTTCAAACACTCTAAAATTTGATGATGTTGTTAGTGTTATCCTTAGCGAGGAAATGCGATGGAAAAGCACAGGTGAGACATCAGGTAATGCGTTAAACATGGAGAACAGGGGAGGACAAAATGATAGAGGAAAGGGCTCAAGGAACCATGGGAATTTTAGGAAGGGCAGATCCAAATCCATACTAGGAAAAATAGAGTGTTGAAATTGTGGAAAGAAGGGACTTATGAAGAAATACTACAGAGCTCCAAGGAAACAAAGAGACGAACAACAAGAGAAAAATCAAGAAGCAAATGTAACAGGTGATGTGTTACAAGATGCTTTGATTCTTTCTATAGATAATATTTATGAGTCTTGGGTAGTATATTCAGGGGCTTCATTTCATGCCACACCCCATAGGAAACATTTTCTAGATTATGTTCAAGGCGATTTTGGACAGGTTCATTTGGGTGATGATGCACCGTACAAAATTATTGGAATGGGTAAGGTACAAATAAAGAAAAAGAATGGAAACCAATGGTTATTGAAAGAGGTAAGACATGTACCAAATCTAAGGAAAAATCTAATTTCAACATGGCAGTTGACAAGTGAAGGATGTATATCTATGTTTATAGATAAGGCATGGAAGGTCACCAAAGGATAACCGGTGATAGCAAAATGAGATAAGGTAGGTACATTGTATTTGTGTACTGGTAATACTGACTCTTCGTTCTCTTTATCTTCTACAGGAGTGGATAAAACACTACGACATCATAGGCTTGGACACATGAGTGAGAAGGGGATGCATATACTTCACAAAAGATTTTTTTTGCTAGATCTTAAACAAATTGATTTGGATCTTTGTGAGCATTGTGTTTATGGAAAACAAAAGAGAGTAAGATTTCTTAGAGTCGAAAAATAAAAGAAGAGTGAAAGGTTAGAGCTTGTGCATACAAATGTATGGGGACTAGCTCAGGTATCATCTCTTGGTGGCTCTCGTTATTATGTTACTTTTATTGATGATGCAACTAGAAAAGCTTTGGTTTATTACATTCGACAAAATATTGATGTTTTTGATACTTTTAAGAAATGGAAACCTTTGGTTGAGAATGAGATAGGAAAACGGTTGAAATGTCTCAGATTAGACAATGGAGGTGAATATTGTAGCAAGGAGTGTTATTGGATAAATCCGTAAGTGCGGACACAAACCGATCTCCCTAGATCCACCTGGATCTAGAACAAAGCAAAACAGAATAGGACGCTTTCCTTAAGTTTTAAATATTGAATTTACTAAGAGGCAAAAATAAGTAACATACCTTATAATCGCTTCCTATAGTCTTTGTTGCTCCCACTTCGCTCCAGTGCTCTTGTACAGTCAAGATGAAAACAACACAAACCAACCAAAGTGATAGCGATAGCATAAACTCAATAAAAACCTATGTATGTGATCAAGGAATCATACAATAAAACACAAAAAGCTTTATAGGAAAGAATCATATTACTGTATCATATTAAATGTGAAAGAGAGATTACAACCATGGCCTTGATGTCGTAAGG